>SNQN01000123.1:162507-184802 GCA_008642245.1 Bassia scoparia
AAAGTCCCCTATATGGACTCGTTTGGCCCCCAAATCTTCCTTAGACCTATCATATTATCATATGAACCCATGGTAAACATTTCGACAATTTTTCCGAAAATTGTCYGGAGGCCTCATTTCGGTGATGTATAATCCACGTTATYYGGCCAAAAAACGACATCTCGACGACCCGTCTCGAATTTGTCCGAAACTTCTGTCACGGCTTCAAGGTCATGAGAAACGACTATTACAGTAGTTTCGTACGCAAATACCAAGCATACTGCCTCCTACGAGCGTTTCCACGTTTTCTTGTTTTTTCTTTAACGGACTCAAAAATCCCCCGTATGGAGTCGTTTGACCGCCAAATCTTCCTTGGACACATCATATTATCATATGAACCCATGGTAAACATTTCGGAAATTTTTCCAAAAAATTGTCCGGAGGCCTCATTTCAATGATGTATAATCCACGTTTTCCGGCCAAAAAACGACATCTCGGCGACCGGCTCGAATTTGTCCGAAACTTCTGTCACGGATTCACGGTCATGAGAAACGTCTATTCCAGCAGTTTCGTACCCAAATACCAAGCAAACTGCCTCCTACGAACGTTTCGACGTTTTCTCGTTTTTTCTTTAACTTACTAAAAATTCCACTGTATGGACTCGTTTGGCCCCCAAATCTTCCTTGGACCCATCATATTATCATATGAACCCATGGTAAACATTTCGACAATTTTTCCGAAAATTGTACGGAGGACTCATTTTAGTGATGTATAATCCACGATTTCTGGCCAAAAAACGACATCTCGGTGATCCGGTTGGAATTTGTCCGGAACTTCTGTAACGCTTTCGTGGTCATGAGAAACGACTATTCCAGCAGTTTCGTACCCAAATACAAAGCATACTGCCTCCTACGAGTGTTTCAACGTTTTCTCGTTTTTTTTAACGGACTCAAAAGTCCCCCGTATGGACTCGTTTTGTCCCCAAATCTTCCTTGGACCCGTCATATTACCATATGAACCCATGGTAAACATTTCGGTAATTTTTCCGAAAATTTTCTGGAGGCCTCATTTCAGTGATGTATAATCCACGTTTTCTGGCTAAAAAACGACATCTCGGCGACCCGACTCGAATTTGTCCGGAACTTTGTCACGGATTCTCGGTCATGAGAAACGACTATTCCAGCAGTTTCGTACCCAAATACCAAGCATACTGCCTCCTACGAGCGTTTCGACGTTTTCTCGTTTTTTCTTTAACTTACTAAAAAGTCTTTCGTATGGACTCATTTGGCCCCCAAATTTTCCTTGGACCCATCATATTAAATTATGAACCCATGGTAAATATTTTGGCAATTTTTCCGAAAATTGTCCGGAGGCCTCATTTCATTGATGTATAATCCACGTTTTCCGGCCAAAAAACGACATCTCGGCGACCCGGCTGGAATTTGTCCGTAACTTTTGTCACGCCTTCGCGGTCATGAGAAACGACTATTCCATCAGTTTCGTTCCCAAATACAAAGCATACTGCCTCCTACGAGCGTTTCGACGTTTTCTCGTTTTATCTTTAACGGACTTAAAAGTCCCTCGTAAGGACTCGTTTGGCCCCCAAATCTTCCTTGCACCCATCATATTATAATATGAACCCATAGTAAACATTTCGGTAATTTTTCCGAGAATTTTTTGAAGGCCTCATTTCAGTGATGTATAATCCAAATTGTCCGACCAAAAAACGGAATCTCGGCGACTCGGCTCGAATTTTTCCGGAACTTCTGTCACGGATTCACGGTCATGAGAAACGTCTATTCCAGCAGTTTCGTACCCAATTACCAAGTATACTGCCTCCTACGAGCGTTTCGACGTTTTCTCGTTTTTTTTTTTAACGGACTCAAAAGTCCTATGTATGGACTCGTTTGGCCCCAAATCTTCCTTGGACCCATCATATTATCATATGAACTCATGGTAAACATTTCGGTAATTTTTCCGAAATTTGTCCGGATGCCTCATTTCAGTGATGTATAATCCACATTTTCCGGACATAATACGACATTTCGGCGACCCGGCTCGAATTTGTCCGGAGATTCTGTCACGCCTTCGCGGTCATGAGAAACCACTATTACAGCAGTGTCGTACCCAAATACCAATCATACTGCCTCCTACGAGCGTTTCGACGTTTTCTCGTTTTTACATTAACGGACTCAAAAGTCCCACGTATGGACTCGTTTGGGCCCCAAATCTTCCTAGGACCCATCATATTATCATATAAACCCATGTTAAACATTTCAGTAATTTTTCCGAAAATTGTCCGRAGGCCTCATTTCAGTGATGTATAATCCACGTTTTCCGGCCAAAAAACGAAATCACGGCGACCCGGCTCAAATTTGTCCGGAATTTCTGTCACGGCTTCAAGGTCATGAGAAACGAYTATTCCARTAGTTTCGTACCCAAATACCAAGCATATTGCCTTTTACGAGCGTTTCGACGTTTTCTCGTTTTTTCTTTAACTGAATAAAAAGTCCCCCGTATAAACTCGTTTGGCCCCAAATCTTCCTTGGACCCATCATATTATCATATGAATCCATGGTAAACATTTCGGCAATTTTTCCGAAAAATTGTTCGGATACCTCATTTCAGGGATGTATAATCCACGTTTTCCGGCCAAAAAACGACATCTCTACGACCCGAATCAAATTTGTGCGGAACTTCTGTCACACCTTCGCGATCATGAAAAACGACTATTCCAACAATTTCGTACCCAAATACCAAGCATACTATCTCCTATGAGCGTTTCAACGTTTTCTCGTTTTTTCTTTAACGGACTCAAAAGTCCCTCGTATTATGGTCGAAATTCTTTGACTCGTCGATACTAGTTTACTATGAAGTATTTTTAATCATTAAATTGTGACACTCGTTTTGAGACTGGTCCGGGTTAGCAAGTGGGCTATGGGTTGTTCATTTTAATCAAAAAGCTAATAAAGTATATAGGAAGTATTAGTGAGACACAAGTTAGCACGAGGCTTACGGGCTTCTTGTTCATAACAATAATAGGTAGTTGCAATGCTCGATTTCACTACATGAAGCAAAATTGGCGAAATTTTGATGATCTAATAGTTTACAAAATAAGCCAGAAGTAGGTGTGTTAAACAAGTATGGTGCATTGGTCACAACCAACACTATGTCAGTGAGAATAATACATCAAAAAAAGGTGAAGTACATATGTACCTATTATATACAGGAGGAGATACAAAAGACTACACAACGGATCAGCTACACAAAAGAATGGCATTTACCCTAAGCCTAATAATTTCCTTTACTCCTGTCGTATCATTTTTCCTTTCAGTTCTTTTGTTTCTCTCATCTACGCCCAAGATCAACATCCAAAAAAAGCCTAAAAACTTGGGCAAGAGACAAAAAGAAAGAAAAAAAAAAGTGCTGTGACTTATGACTGCCAAAATACGTCAAAGTCAGAACTATACAATGAGCGATCTTGTATCTCCAAATTTGCAACATGCCAATTTATCAGTCGAGACTGGAGACATTTACACAAAAGCAGTCCCACCGGAAAAATCCACCATTCACTTTCATCCCTGCAATTATAGTAATAAACAAAGGGAGACATCATGAGACTATAATAGAAACATGAATGGATAGAGTATATATATACGAAGGAAATCAGTTATAAGTTAAACTTACATGCCCCATGGCTGCAAATAAGGAATCAGTTTGCTTCGTGATGCCTGCGACTTGTAATGAATATAACCACAAATAAAGGCAACCACCTGTCAAAGTTGCAGCACAATTTATTAAAAAAATAAAGCTATAATTCATGCTTAGTCTTCAGAATACAAATGGGAAAATAACCATTTCAGTATTTCATTACAGACACAAGGAAATATTACACGGCCAATATGAAAGCATCTAAGATTAAGACTRGGAAGTAGAAATATAACKCGAAAAGGCGAGAAATTGAAATAGATTATTCACTTACAACATTGACCAGAGAAGTAATGTTCCACAGAGCATACAGACGTGCAAGACCAGCTGAACGACGAGGACCATGACTGAACAGAGCATTAATTCCAGCAGGAAATGGAAGAAGTATACCAAGAGGTAATATCAATAGAACAAGAAATACATCCACCATGGATACTGAATAAAGCTGCAGTAAAGTAAGCAGCACTAAACTGAAATCCCCTAGCAGTAATATAGAGATGAACAAACCAACAAGATCCTGCAAGGTGGTAATAGATAATATAAGAGAGCGTTTATAATTGTCGGAAACTAGCAACACTCAAAATACTTTACTAATGAATTAACAAAATCCATTACCTGGTGCCCCACAGGTTTAGTATTATGAAGAATGAGGGAAAAGGGAAAGAAAAGATCTCTCCTTTCCTCCAGTCCTCGTATATTATCAATGTCCAGAATTGCTCCATATGACCTCTTTTGCCTCATGAGATATTCACTCCTACCACTAACATGATCTGAGAGAGCATCTTCCCAGTGGAAGTCTGATGAATTACCGCCACAGATRCTGTTGTGGGATCAGAAACATTCATTAAGGCCAAAGTCCAGAACTACAAAAGATACTCAAAGCACAGATGTAAAAGCAAACACTAAAGCACATAAACAACGAAGGTACCTGGAAGGTTGCTCAACCCGTATTCTCCCATCTTGACGTTCAGCAGAGAGAGAGTCGATGTTCTCATCAATAGCATAGATGAAGAGACCATACTGACAATAACCACAAGCTGTGGCTTGAAACCAAGCCAGGTCAATACGTAGACCATAGTTTTTCAGCACAGGGTTAGCATGGCTTTCAAGCCACCTGAGAACAGGTCGAAACGTTTTCCTTAAGCACCCACGCCGAACCAAGCGCAGATGTGCATTAAGACCAGCTACCAGGCGATACCAAGTTGTCGGTGGCACAGACTGATGGGAATAATAACCACAAAAAAAAGTACAAAAAACACAATCAACTTTAAGAAATGCATAGCACTCCAATAATACTGAGTTTATAACAGACGTACCTGACTCATGAGGCTAGTAAGAATGTTGTCACTATGAAGGGTGAAGGGTGCCATATAACTTCCATCCCCACCAAAATGTATAGCCAAAGGAAACCTCTGATGCAGACGAGGAGGGAGATCACTCCTTTTCTCATCACCACCAAGAAAAAAGTCCACATAAGCCAGCATCAGATCAGGAGTTGCRGCAACCTGTTACAGTAGAACACAGCTTAAATATACAAGCAATGAATTCAAGCTTCATAAAACRTAATTCAAATTCAATGAAAAACCATTTATAAGTGGACATTATCACTTCAGTGCACMACAGGCAACAAATACTACAAAAATCTACATACAAATTYTCAAATATGCACTAAAAAAGAATCGTCTAGACATGAAAAAACAATATTCTGATATACAAAGCMTTGACATCTTGAACAAACATCAACAAGCAGAGCATGATACTCCAAGAATAATAACACAAAATTCATGCAGAAAATATGAAGTACAGTTGGTAAAAGAAAGCAAAACAACAAAACAATCACTATCCATAAAGTCTGAACTTTTCAGGGGTACAAGTCAAAGATAAAGAAAAATTAGATATGAAACTAAACCTTGATCCCTTCATATAGAGCACGCGAACGACAAGATCGTAAGCATGCATGATCATATTCTGATCGAACAAATTCACGGAGCCGCTGCAATTTAATCCTGCGTCGCCACTGCTGCCAAGACCAAGCCAAAGGATATGCTATAACACTGAGTATACTATATACTGATCCCTCCCACCACTGATATGTTGCTAGAAGATTGACCTCATCTACAAATCTATTAAAAGCACCCTCATACCTGCAAACAGGAAGCAAGAGTCCCAAAGAGTTTGCAATAAGATTAAAAAACTAGATTCCATTTTAGGTMACTCCATGAACTATTATTCAATTGCTTAAAAAAAGTGCTTACACAATCTCTTTTAATTGTTCTGGTGGWGAGTGCGGGAGGTGCCAAGGTTCAGCAAATGTGTTCGGGCCCATAAAATACATCCTATGAACATGGCTTTGAGACTCTTCAGCTCTATTAGTTTCCAAGACCTGCCAAGAAGAAACACCATAGGAATAGCAGTCTCAGCACTACAATATTAAATAATCAAAAGAATTTAAAGATCACTGCCAATAAATTAATACTTCCTCCGTTTCTTTTAGCAGTCTTAGCACTACAATATTAAATAATCAAAGAATTTAAAGATCACTGCCACTAAATTAATACTTCCTCCATTTCTTTTTACAGACAACTTTTGCCAACTTTGGAAATATCAAATTAGTGGCAACTATTTTTTCTTTCCTTTTTTGCATGTCATTTCTTTCTATATCTCTCTTAATCACATGTCTCACTTTTTCTCTCTTTCACTTTCACACTCGACCAAATTTTGCCTAGGAGTATGTGTCATGTTCAAAGTTGCCACTAAAAAGAAATAGAGGAAGTACAAAAACAGGACAAACAAGTTAGAGACCTACAACCAAATCCCCGTCTCCAAAACAACCAAAAACAAAAGAAAAATAAAGTAAAAGGACAAACAGAGCATACCTCGTTAAGGGACTCCAAGAAGGGGAAGGAGTGATCGATTTGAGAGCCATGTTGAGTGGGTGCAGGACCTGGCAATTCATCAACCCCAACAAATCTCATACGTGCCACACTTAGCACAACAGCCAACAAGATTAACAGGCCCACTAGAAGAAGACCAAACAACCACGGTCCTCCAAATGTATAAATAAGCTCCTCGAGGGCTGTATAGCAGTGTGGCATGTGATATCTGTCCGAAACACATTGGAAAGGACATGGAGCTTCAGTGACGCCGCCTATCAAAGGATCCAGTTTGTTAATGAAGTTATCAAGTTGCACCTCCTCTATAGTATTGCTTAGTTGGTTAAGTGATAATTAATTATTTTGACAAAAGGTTATCACACATTTAAACAAATAAATTTAGAAGATATCACAACACATTTTAAATTTTAAATTCAAGACAGAAGTAGAAGATACACAGAGGCTTCAACACAAGAAATGCAGATCTTACAATTGCACATGATATAATGAGCATACCTCTGACACTAATGTAAACAGCACGATGGGGAAGCTCCAAAGTGGGGCAACGATGGCAAAGGGATTTTTCAGATCCAGTGACATTTTTGTAAGTGCCAGGGGGACATTCCTGAAAATAAACACGTCAATTCAGGTTTCCATTACCATTCCATCCCATTGATTTGTGTAAGCTTAAAAAAACCCTGAAGATTTCTCCTACTTTAAAAAAAAGAATTGTTATCACCCTAATGAATCACCGCAAAATTTTATCCACATGCTCAAGGRAAAAACAAATGCAACAGCAAACAGCAGACCTACAATGACCAAAGAGATAACAAAGAGTGACTTCAAGCTTTAAAAAACAACGGTGACACCTAACTGTCCAAACGAATGTCCGATCCATAACCAAATTCTTAGTGATTAAAGAGCTGGACTTGGCTGTGGTTTCCATTACCACTCCATCCCATTGATTTGTGTTCAGCCATCAATTCCGCTAAAGAAGCACTACTGTCYATTTATATCTTTTTGTTGAAAGGGATCCGTGCACATTAGGTTAGCCACWAAAAGCAATTTTTCAGTGCTTTTCTTTAATTAATGAGGAACAATCAAAGTGAATGATTCCACAATGGGACCAAACGAGCAGCCACTTGTTTAAGCATATTATAGAATCATATAGGATCATCAAAAAAAAAAAAAAAAAGAGAGAGAGAGAGAAAGTTACACTATAACTTCACATATTAACTTACATTACAAAAAGTTCCATATAGGCCTTTGGGACAAGCTTTTCCTGTTAATGTACCATTTTCTCCGGCACCACCTTCATCACCACCGGATCCTCCCCTGTATTAAAGAGATGGAAGACCTAAAAGTTACTAGAAACGCTWAACTACTTTCACTACATAAAGTAAAACTCACAAGTTCCAACCACAAAGTACCAATTAATGAGGTACCAGMTCCAGAAAGAKGAATAACTCCAAAATGCATAATCTCTTCAAATATTTCACTTTGATCGTAATTTGTGATTTATAAGCAAGTAAACCATAATCAAGAGGGATCTTATCAAATTTATCTCAATATGTATTTTCCAAATATCAACTATTAATAATATCGATACGTATTCATGATTAACGACATTAATGGTCAAAGTTAATAATTGGGAAGATTGTAGTTACAAGAGAGGAAGCACTTTCTAGACTGTACACTCATCTCCATCAATTATACCTTCATTTTTWTAYACAATTCTTATTTTTTARAGTGTTTTGCACAATGTTTGGATGGAGGGGGCAAGGGAGAAAGAAGACTGGAGCTACCCGTGGGCAGAGAAATGGCCAAAGAAATCAGCCACTCTTGCCCCCACACATAAGGTCAAGAGCAATTTCRTAATGAAAAAGTCTACCCAATGCAGATAAAATAGGGCTATATGGGCCTTACAGAGCACAGAAACTTAGCCACACTTCCAACAAATCAATTGAGAAAAAATAACCGAGGACAGTTCAGGATGGGCCCTAAGGGACAGTTCAGCTCATATCCTCATACAGTAAGCAAAGTTCAGATAGCAAGCACAATTTTTATACTACCTCCATATTTTTCTAGTCACCATTTCCCACTTTTGAAAGTTGCAAATTGATAGCACTATTTCTTTTTTTTGCAAAAGTTTCTCACTATCTCTACCCTAACATTCCCTTTTTTTCCCTCCATATGTTTCGTCTCCTATAAATATGTGTCCAATTACAATGGTGCAAGTATTTAAAAACTGAGGAATCCTCCGTTTTTTTTTTTAGATGCCTCACTTGAGGTTTTGTGGTTTTTGAGACAAATTTTGTTGTAAGTGATTAAGTGAGTAGATCATATGGGTAATTTAATAAAGTATGTGGGACCCAAAGAGAAGAGATGTAGAGAAAAGATGTTGTGGACCCCAAAAAAATTAGTGGTTAAGGAGAGATTGAAGGAAAATATGATGTGGTCCCCCATGTCTTAAAACAGGAAAAAAAAGGCAAAGTGAGGCAACTATTGTTAAATTTTCGTTTTAAGAAATTGTGGCATCTACAAAAAACGGAGGAAGTATATAATATTCAAAAGCTTCATCCATACAATAACAAAACAGAGCAAGCAAGTCTGGAACACATACAGCAACTAATATTACACTGCATTCAAACGAAAMAATYAAAGTTCAGAAAACAATACAAACCCAGTGACAATTCTTCCTCTAACGCTRGCAATCGGCTGATAAAGGTCACCAGTAGGAATTTCAGACCAGTGAAAATGTACCCTGCCACCACCACCGCCGCCACCACCCAGTGGACCACCATTCCCACCTACACTAGAAAGGGTGGCATTATCGCCAATGGTCAATGTCCTTAAGAATAACAATACAGTGCCACCCGATCCACCTCCAACACCTTCAATATGGCTGTCAGAAATAGTGTAAGCTTTGCTACTGCTATCGTGATAACTTCCACCATCAGCTTTTAGAGAGCCCTCGACAGACAGACTTGACAATGGATGCTCCATGGAACCCATGACTATAACACAAGGATTATAAAATAACAAGTACACATTTTAGTATTCACCTCCAAAGAGTTCTGTGAGACAGAGATATAAAATAAATACCAGATTCTAAAACAATCAGTTCAATAAATAGTAGGTAACCAACAATACTGAACTTTGATACAAAAAAAATAATCGATATTGCTAACGGGCGCCCCGGAGCGTTAGATAAGAACTAAATACATTTCCTAAAATGGTATAGATTTTGGAATGCATGCCAAAATCACGCGTCATTCGGTGTAATTAATGTTTATATTCAGTTAATATTTCTACTTTTAGTTCTCATATCTAACGTCCTGGGGGTGCTCGTTAGCTTTTGCCAAAAATAATAGTGACTGCAAGTAAAACTGCACATTCAGTTGTACAACTACAGAGTACAAACCCCTTCAATTACATGTGAAAAAAAATGCATACAGATTTAGTCATTTAGCAATACGAGAAGAATCACAATAAAGTGGTCATCCAACCAGTCAACCACATACAACTGATAGTTCAGATACAAGCAATCTTCCTTGCTACTTTTTGCTTAAAACATTAATTGAAGTTCATTTTAAATAACTAAAAGGATTTGTTGACTAAGATCAAACAAATCAAAATAACTGGTGTAATGCTAGAATACAATTAGGATATATATCACTGTCACAAAAGCTTTGATAGTGAAAACCGAAACTGAAATAACTAGATAAACAAGGCAATGTGTAAAGCAAGTCCGAATCAATTCCATGGAAGCTAAAGAAACTTACCAACGATACCACCACCAGCAGTGGAACCAGCTAAGCTGTCATTCCCACTTCCACTACCAAGTTCACAGGGTAAATATTTACTTCCATAGGATATGCCACCCTCAGCACAAGTACCACCACGACATCCAGCCCCACCATTGCCACCATGACCACCACCACCACTGAGCCCATCACTGAGAAACTTTCCTCTACCAATTCCCCCAGTGCATCCTGAGCACAAAAGATATAAGATTCATCTCACCCAAAACAAGCTACGAAAACATGACTGAGTATTTAGCAAACCCTCCAATTACAGCCCAACCAAACATGAAGAAAGAAAAAGCAGTGAATAGCAGATGAACAAGAGTTAAGAGGCTTTGGTGCCTTTCCAGAGAGCAACAGGCAACAAATTCAAAAACCACACATACCACCAAGAGCAGATAACAACCATGGAATTAGAACTCRGTCGTTCCGTTATATACAGCAATKCTTAAAGTATTTAGGATTCACCATTCCGCAAAACTATGTTACATAATGACGCGATAWAAAACCACATTTTTCTCCCCGTGTATTCGGTTAAATAATGGTGACTTCCATAYATCCATTCCTTTTATTTAATTTGACCAATACTTAATTTATTCAGTAATTTTTTTGTTCAACAAATAAGTTACCCACCTAAACTTTTATGATAAATTTGGTTAAAATATTTTCAAAGAATACTTTGGAAACATAAAACATGTAAACACAGCTTAAAGAGAAAATTATGGCTGTGTCCAAAGGAGTCTTGACAAGATTGTTAAACATAAAAAATAATAAAATCCATACATATTAGATGTGTATAAGAGACAGCATCTAACCTGCCACCCTTCCGTCTTCCTATCTTCATCTAAACCTTTCCTTTTTGTGAATATGGAGAATTTAATTTCGCTTGTTAACAAGATTCAAAGAGGTAAATCTTATTTTTTTTGGAATTGAAGATTTGTTGGTTTAGTTTCTGTTTGAATTATGTTGTGGCTGTAATTTGTGAATTGTCTTAGTTTTCATAAGATTTTGTCTTTTTTTAACGATTTTTCATCTAAAATGGCAGCTCTCAAGTTTGCAAGAAATGCATCTTTGGTCAAGCTAAAAAAAAAATTACAATTCATTATCCCCAATTGACTATGCCATATGTTAATACTTTTAATCAACCCTCCCTTCAAAACCCTTCCCACGCACATAGCATTACTGGTTCTACTTCTTCACTTCAATCTTACCCAGCAAGACTGCGCTGCCACGGCCACCGCAACAGGCATTAGGGACTTGCAATTCGTCGCACCACAACAGTCTACTTGTAGCACCCAACCAGCGCGTGACCTGCAGTCGCCGCACCACAGCAGCACCCAGCAGCACCCAGACCTGCAGCTCCCTGCACCGCACCGCACCCCAGCTCAACAACACCGACGAGGTGACGACGCACCTTTCCAGCCTTGACATCGACGAAGTCTCTCATTCACGACTGAATTTCATAGATCTACAGGTTTGGTTAATTAATTTCAAGTTTTCATTTTAATTTTACTTTATACTCATTTTGTTGAACAAAAATTTCTTAATTTACCTTGTTTAATAATCAGATGATAATTTTACTTGAATTTCTTGAAATTATTTTGGGTTATTTCTTTATTTTATGCTTGTGTAGTTGTTTGGTTGCTCTGAAAGATTTCAATTGTTATTTACTTATTTTTGAGTATATTTAAATGCATTAATATATAGATGTTGAAGTTTTCTGGGTATTGTGCTGATTTTTTTATACTTGTTATTGAGAATAATTRCAAGTGTTGGAACCATTTTTGTTCTTTATGTCGGTCAGTGAGTGTTCTGTTTCTAAAAATTTGTATTCCATAATTTGTATTGCTATTTTTCGGGTGAGAATTAAGTTAGTTGGTTTCAGGTTTTTAACTTCATTTGAGTTGCAACAAAATAGAACATGATCATGCACTCATGCTTAATAAATTTGGTTGGGTGTTTTTTTCCTTTGACAAACATATGAGTATCTCATTTGACATGAAATTTTTTATTTTATCTTGAAGAGTTTTGTTTTATTTACAGTTCTTATCCTAATAAAAGGAAGCGTGGTAAAGTGCCCAAAAAATTCATGAAAGCAGAGAGAGAAAGATTAAAGCGTGAACAGTCAAATGAGCATTTCAGCAAAATTGGCTAGCGTTCTTGGTAATTTTGCTGTCTTTCTTGGGTGATCCTTGACATCACTTTATTGTTTAGTAGAATATTATAATTTTCTAGGCTTTATTCCTTTCGCCTTAAAAAGGAAATTGGGTGAAAATTTAGTAAAGCCTTCATTTAGTTTACAATTAGATCACCCTAATTAACTAAATTTGGGGGTTCAATAGCTTTCAATTAATTTGCTATCGAAGTGGAAATGCAGTTCTGAGTGGCAATGCATCTTAAGACAGTGAAAATGGATTGCATATTTGCATTGTACATGTAGATGGTTAAATTAGGTTGTGTTAAGTTTGAAGGAACACAATTGCAGGACACTCTCTATGCATCAAATTTGTTTTCTAGATTATTTTGGATCTTTATCTTTTTTTTTGTTTTTTTATCTTTCTTCAAAAGTTATCAACTTGTTAATGCTCCAATTATCAGGATTTATCACTAATAATTTCTAGGTTCTATTAGGTGCTTGTGTAAGTGCTAGAGCCAAGGTTGAGAATCCTTCTCAAATAGGTATGCAAATCCTTTTTCATTATGTGTGTGTTTTCCTCATGCTTCATGTTTTCAGTCATCTCCTTCTATGCTCCATTGCTCCAGATGATATCATTTGATTAATAGTACTAATGCTTTGTGGTTCTTTAACTCTTTAATGATGGTAAATTTAAATCTTGTAGCATTTGTTATGTGAACATTCAGATGACTTTGGGTGAAATTTCCTGTGTATTGGTTCATTCTAAGCATTTATTCCATATTATACTCCATAGTTTAGATGGCAAAATTCATGGCTCACACACTGTGATTGTGTCCTTATTGTTCTGATTATGTTGGTTTGTCCGTCCATTCATTCTAAGATCTACATTTTCGATTAATCCGAATTTCGAATGATATACTTGGGATTTTTCTGTGTAACAATCACTTTCTAATTTTCGTCATTCTGTGAGGCAGGGCTTAGATGGTAAAACAATGTATGATTGAGTGGTTGTTAATCCAGAACTGAAGAAATCAAACTCGTCAGCATTAGCGGGCTTTCAGGTTCCTCTAAACCTTTCTTTGTTCTTAAGCTTATTTTTCATTTTTGTGTACCCTTCTTATAATTGACCATAAATATATGTGCTACTTTTTGGCTTAAAAGAGTAATCATGCAGCATACTGGACCTGTTTCTTTTAGCTAAAACGTTTTTTAGTGCCTTTGTTTTTATCGTTTGAAACAAGCTAAATTTTAAAACAATATTACTATCCAACTTAACAAATGATAAAGATCCATCAATTACTGTGATGCTAATTCACTTCTTCTTTTCTTTTGCATCTACTCTATTTTATAAGCATTGCGCTCAGTGTGCTCCAACTTTGAGGAGCTGCTTCCCAGATAGGTCACTTTTTTATATGGAAGATTCAAGGTTTTTCAAGATTATAACCGTCTAGGTCGATATAATCCTTGTTATGAAATTGTGTAGGCAGTTGGCAGTAATGCCTTTTGTTTCCTCTCTGCTATTGTATTTACCATATGGGAATGCTATTTCTATATATTGTTGGAATGGTGCTAGACATTACAGAAAATTCGCATTTATTCCAAGATGCTTAATAAGCTATTTGCACATGACCTTCCTAGAGTTCAAATACTTTGAGGCAATTTCTTCTAAGATGGATTAGCCTGTATCATGATTCTGGATTGTGATTTGTTGTATTCAGGGAGGCTGAGCCCAAAAAGGTGGTTAGACAACTTAAATACATTGCATTCTATGTGTGTGGTGCCTATTAGCACGTATTTGAAGGAGCATATTCGTGATATCCTGATATATACATCCTACACTTGATGATTCCATAAATACAAAAAACTTTACTGATAAAACAAGTGGAAGATTATATATTTTCATATAGAATTTGAAAGAGATTATAAATTTATTTGATGCAGATTTTACTTGATTTAAATCTCATTTTCTAGGCCAGATGCTAATGTGTGGCTAGATGATTTACAACTTCAAGATCTTGCAAGCACAATGCTGGTGTTGTCGAGTTTGATGGATACACCACTAGATGAGCAGCGCATGTTTCATAATTTGGCTTCAAAGATAGCATCTTTTAGAACGAGGGTATTTGGATGTATAGTAGTTGTTTTTGATTAATTATGACACTGGACTATTTCTAAGTTCTTACTTGAATACTTTTGAGAGTTTTGATAGAAATGGCTTAGATAATTAGCTGAGCTTAGTTGTTTATGCTTACTACTTTGGTGTTTGTGCTTCTAGATGTTGAACCATTATAATACAAATTAACATGGTAATATTTGCAATCTATCATTTCTATTTGTAGATTTTCATTTAACACACCGTCCGGGGCACCGCGCGCATCGCGCGCGGTGCAACGGCTAGTGTTATTAAAAAGTTGCCGTGGCATTTGAATAAAAATCATAAGCTAAGACAAGGCTGAACTTGCTCTAAGAGGTATACAGCAAGATAATAAAAAAATGCAACGTCTGAATTTGCTCAGAGAAACATACCCAAGCCAGACGCAGTAATCGCTCCAGTTGGTTGTACATCTATAGTCCTCGCTCTGTGAAAATGAACCACTGATCCTTCTATTGTGCCTTCCACAATAACATCTTCAACTCTGCACACCTGTTGACATATCATCAAAGTGAAATTAGTTTGAAAAATAAATCACTTACAGAACTTGTCCAGATAACAATTAAAAAAAGACCTGTAAAGTGAAAGACAGCGAAGAGTTGACATTGCAATCTTCAGGAGGATGCAATAATTCCAGGGGACAATCTTTGCGATCACAGTAAAGCCTAGGTGTCCTGTAAACAATAAGAATGAAAAGCTTTGGAACACTAATGAAGGGGCAGTAAGTAAAACAGGAATTACAGCAATCATACAAACTTACATATCATCTTCTTTGGCACTCTCTAGTGGACCACGCAGAAACGCTCCCGGGCCAATCTGCAAAATATATTAAAATAAAATTGCAGCATTGATATTAATGAAATAACTTAACAAACTGAAATTTAACATTTCAATCGTATCCCATATAGTATTTCAGTGGAATATCAAAAGGTGGCTTTTCAAATAGAATTCATAAGAACTAAAAAAACGGTTAGTTTTGGACTTTAAGTGTAACACAGCAACCCGTTTGGAAGAAAGAAACAGTGAAAACATAATAAAGTTTCCTTTCTTTTCCGTAGAGTCACAGAAAGCACAACAAAACATAACCTTCCATTTAAAATCTCATTCACAAAAGTCAGAACTAACATATATTATCTGGAAATTTCATTGAGTCCACCCCCACCGCCCGCAAATATTATATCGTCCTGCGCCAAGATGAACATATTGTTCAAAAGTATGARCACATGGTTTAAAGATACAAACATTGTAACAATTCATAATGTTTGAACTTTCTGTTAAAACTCAGAGCTGAAACAGCAACTAATAACTCATATGATCATAACTTGGATTATATGTTCAGAACGGATTATAGTATGTTCATAATTATTGGACTGCAAAAAACAAATGCTTGAAAGATTATGAACATTTTGATAAGTTCATGATGTTTGAACAATATTTTCATTTTCATTACCGAATTACAGAAAACTATACATTTGTAACTTGAAAACTGTAAAGTCCTAAATTTAAAAGTTGTACCTATACAACGGAGCCTTTGTTTATATCAAAAAATACTAGAGTGTGCCATAAAAAAGAACATACTCCTTTTTATTTTTAATTTACAAAAATCATTAGGTTTATTCTATATCATTGTATTTGTAGGGATAATTATTAATATTAAATGTACCATGTAATTAATATCGAGTATTGTAGAATTTAAGATTAAAAATAGGAAAATTTGTGAACAACAACCTAGAAAATGTCATTTTTTGCAAACGACCAGACATTTTTATTTTTAAAATAACAACCTAATATAACAAAAAAAATTACTCCGTACCAAGTAACATAAACCCCAAAATAAAGTCAAAATTTGTAAATAATATAATTCTAACGCACATAAAGATTTCACCTTGATAAGCCATTGACACTTAATTTCCAATACCGATAAAATAAATAAATAAATAAAAATAAAAACAATCCCAAAAAAATACAACCGGAAAATTTGAGAAAATCACTAATCTAAAAAACAATCATTAATTTCATAGCATGAATACAATCAATATTATTATAAAGATGTTTACATAATTACAGTATGATGGTTAGAATCATTAATTTCATAACATGAGTACAATCAATATTATTATAAAAGATGCTTACATCATTACAGTATGATGGTTAGAATATACTACAGTGAATAGATTAAAACTTTACATAATTACATCAAAATATATCTTTACAATACATGAAAAATATTCTAAATTTTTTATTATTATTATGAAGGGAGGTAATTCTTTTAATATTTGGGGTGAGTTTTTGGTGGGAATAAATGAGAAGTAAAGAGAGGAGAGAGAATCAACACAATTTAAAATGACACATCAAATTAGCACTTTTATTAAAMGGGATGAAATAGGGTGAGTTTCAGTATTAGCACTTAGGAGCAATTCTAGGATGTGACACTCTCTTAAAATATAAAGAGATGACACATTAATTTATCAAAAAACATATCGAAGTWAATTTTCTRTTTGGTTTTTTTTGGAATGTAACAGCAACATGGCATTGGCGTTTTGTACAAAATTCTTTTAGCTTGAACTCCAATTATGAAATTCACCTCAAGGAAAGCAGTTCAATGAGATGTCTTCCACAAGGGCGTGCAGAATGAATTGCAAGAGAAGGCATCACGATCTGAGGGAAAACACTGCACATCTTCCCATGTAATGGAATTCATGTTAAAGTTCCAGTTCAAAAAATATTTTGTCCAAAACATAACAAGAAATCTGAGATGATTTGGATGGATATTATTGTTAGTTTGGAACTGTGTAAATAGCTTTCACGTTAATACAGGCAAAACTATGCTATAGTTTAAAAAAAAAAAATTAACGTTGAGTGACTCTTAACGGTCAAGGACACTAAGGTAGAGAGCATTGGAAAGCTTAAAATAAAATATCTTCGGGAACCTGACGGAGCGTTTGGCAAGTGTGAAGGGGAATTTGGGGAATATAGAATGGAAATGGGAATAGGAATTGAAAGGTGGGAATTCATAAAATATTCTCAAATCCCATGTTTGGTATAGGTTTGGGAATAAATCAAGGAATAAATTGTATTATCTCAATTATAATTAACAAATGTCTCACATAATTACCAGAAGAAAAGGAAAATGGAAAAAAGATGAATTCCCTATCTATTACCTACCACCCATTTTTATTCCCATTCCCYTTCCCTTATTTAATCCTATTCCAACACACCAAACATGGGAATTGAGCTTATATGGGAATAATATTCTCATTCCCACCTCCAATTCCCATCTACCAAATACCCCCCGGGATAAAGGAAACTTTAAAGGATCAAATCACAATGTAGGAAATCAATCAATCAAAGCATTAGTCCCATAAGTGGGGGTTGGACCAGAAAGTTATCCATGAAGATCAACAACGGAAGAAATGACCAAAAAAATAAAAAAATAAAAAATTGTTGTTTGAAAACAAGCAGGTGACCCATTTGAGGCTAACATTAAATGTGGAATGGCCTGAAAGATTGGACGATAATTGTATGGGATATGCCTCATCTCAAATATTGATTTTCCAAGTCACTTTCTATTGGACTAGACTCAAGAAAAAACTTTCAACCTGAAGTGTGGCTGAACTCAGCCCAAAAGTATTGAGGTACAGTGGGACCCATGCTATACTTCAACTAATTCCAATCTTCCTCAAACCATCAAATGTTAAACTCAACCCTCAAAAAAGACATCAAACTACATCCATAGGACAACAATCTATATTCATTTGCACCAAAGAGGCTTCTCCCRTCTAAAGTCTAAACTCTCCCACACACAATTTGCAGGCCACAAAGAGTATGTGGGCAATAAACATCACACAAAGTGAGACCAAAGAACATTACAACCGTTGGCTACCATGCATAATTTTATCCAAAAACTTTAAAGAAGAGACGTGCCCTTCAAAAGTTAAAATTCAATACTAGTCTCCAACTACACAAAAGACTCGAAAGAAGAAAGTTGACTTGGACATCCAATATTTTCTGATCCCTTTGCATCCACAAACACCAATTAGCTTCCAATTTGGCAAAGAGAATCCATCCTCCTTTTCCACAAACAAAGGCATAACTTGGCTCACCAAAGTCATCCCAAACAAAGCCAACGAGAGCCAAAGACAAAGAATCTAAGGAGAAAATGGTTGAACATACAATTCGACCCTGTAAAACTTATTGTAAGACGTAAGACTCGCAAGGTGAGACAACTTCAAGAAATATTCTCCAAAAATATTCATCATAGAACTAAGCACCAATCAATAAAAAAAATTAAACATTAACAAGTGTTCCAACTATCATGGTGTGTAAACATTCAATTACGCCAAAGCTATGTTAGAAGGAGAGATGATTATCTTTGATTAACCTTGACTAAAGTTTCTAACCTCCACCAAACACAGTTTCTCTATTCCCCAAAGACATACTTTAAGAATCCCATTCGGTCAATTTGCTCTAGTCATTTTTTTCAAGCCAACAAAAAATAAAGTAAAGCTTTCCCCCTTTTTGCTATCCTAATTGTTCAACAAAAATATCCTTCCGTGAGATAACAGAAACAAAAGAGGACCAAAAATTCCTAGCAAGCAATTGCGACACAAACAAATTCACCTACCTTACAGCACAGAGCTAAGYTGTCTCCTAAAGCGTGATTTTAAAAAATGAAAAAATGTTGAAAGAGTTCTTACATGAACGCCATAAAATAATGATAGCACCAGACGTTGTGCCTCAATCACATCGCCAGGACCTGTCAAATTCAATAAACCTTGTCCATGAACTCCCAAATTAGCATTAGAGTGTATGGAGGATGATTCCTGAGATAGAGATAAGGGTAAAATTYAATAAATGACCGAAGTTAGTGAGTCCAAGAGAACAACAATCCAAGACAGTACCCTTAGAACCAGCAGATTACTGGCCTCAAGCAAGGATGTCGCAACGGCGACATCTCCACCACCATCTACAAACAACTGAGAATTCCACATCAAAAACATTTTCACAGACATACGAAGTGCTCCATAAACCTGTATTTAATTAAGCATCAGCAGAAATATAGTTGAGATGTRCAACTAATCATAAAAACTGMTYCAAAGATAACATTGTAAAATACATATACTCCTTCCATTTCTATAATAGTTGTTTCACTAGGCTGTGACAAGTTTGGGTAGATTACAGGATCCGTGTAATTAAGGAAAAGTAAAAGGTTGAAAGCGTAGAACACTTTTCAAGAGTAATAAGTTGCCCAAAATTGTGAGTGGAAATACTAATTCAAAACAACTGGTGATCAAAAAGTAGAAAAAACTTTTATAAAACATATACAGTGGATATCAACCTGCCATGACACCTCATCACAGTCTTAACATACAAAGCAACATGAAGCCAATTTCCTAAGTCACCCCTGAAGTAATTTCCAATCAGTTAACCCATACTGTAAGGCTAGATATTACCATCTGACACTTTTCTTTAAAGCTTAAACAAACAGGATTGCAGATTTGCAGGTTTCTACATAAATAGCACTCGTAAGTTTATGTTTCATTGAATAAACAAGGTCCTTAACGTAAAGCCAAAAGAGAAATAAATCTAAATAACAGAAACCTTGATCACTGAATCACTCATTAATAATTCCTCAGCTAACAATTCAAACTCTGACGTAGCATAATGTGCTAGCCCAAAGCTCAATTCTCCACCAGCCTCCAATTTGATCTGGCCTTGAACCTGCGAAAATAACATCCCAATAAATATATGGATTGATAGTTTGATACCACATACACAAAAAATTGGCTGATACACAAAATGACATGAGCCCATGAACTTGAGGGTGTACCACAAATTATGGTTTTTATAAATGTTAGTAAAGCATTAAGGATGAAGGGCAATGGGGCATATGCTGCCTCATCTCCCAAAACTGCAAAACAGGAGCATGATTCAATCATTTCTATTTTTCGGGTAGTTTATGTATTTTAGGATAATTTATGTACTAAAAATGGTAGAAGTTTCTAGAGTTAGCTTTATGTATAAATAGGCTAAGTAGTAAGTGTTAGAGTTCATGTTGAATCATGAATGTTTTGAAGTGAAAACTTCTTTGGAGAGTTGTGASCTCAAGTCACTAATCTGGGAGAGAGTCAAGCCTCTCGAAAGCTTGATACTTATCTTTGTTAGTCTAATTCTTCCTATTGCTCTTAGTATCCATCTTAATATTCATTACCCACCTATTATATCACAAAATCAGCCATCAATTATCTTGTTTTACACAAATTATCTACTGTCCAAGATGTCAGATTATGCAGTTCGTTACATCTTAATCTTGTGTTCTAGACTTTCAAGTTCCAAAAGGTTAACTGACCTGTACCCGACTCCAAAGCAATGGTACAGATGCCTTTGCATGGTTTCGCACATATACATTGGTCCAGAGAGGCTGGTTTGGAAAATCCATCAACAAGGTGTTTGAGTCCGTAGAACGATTGTGATTACTTATGATAAGGCTGCGTGGAACAGCATCAAAAAGAGTCCCAGCACCACCTGCATTGTCTGAACATCCATAACTCATTCCTCCTGCACGCAATTATAGCAAAGTCATCAGTATGACAATTTACAAACCAGCAGATTGACAGGTAAATCTGATCATAACGTAAAAAAAGTCACTATTTCCTGTCCAGTGCCTATGTTGTGTCCATCAAAAGTTTCAATCATGTAATTAGAAAAGTGACTTTCGTACAGGGAGCTTCAAGGAGAATCACATATTTCCAGAAGTTAAGCATTCAATACTTGTCGTACAGCATAAATAGTTCCATCTCAAGCACAGAAATATTCCTAATCCCATAAACAAAATCCAGAGCAGTACTAAATTTAAATTGCATCAGATACTGATTTAACACAAACACAGGAAATCATAACTTCCAATACATAGAGCACAAACATGAATTGTTAAAGATAGAAAATTATATTCCCAAAAGTCAACCAAAACAAACATGAATTGTAAAACACGTTAGATATAAAGGTCATCTTTACACGTAAGATAATATGTTACTGGTAAAATATTCTTTTCGAGTAAAGTACAAAGAGTTTGAGAATATACTAACTACTAAGTAAWCTGTGAGCGAATAGAACACAAGGATAAAACAAAATTAAACTCATATCAGACACGTCAAAGCATGTACGAAACACTTTGATATTAGAGAGAGAATTTATACAAAAACAAATTTCAAAACATGTCAAAGGCATCAATCAGATTATGTTAGAGATTAATTGCCATTAAAAGGTCTTCTCACCATAAGAATAACATTTTAACAACATTTGGTTCATCATGCCAACTGAAAACATCAATGGAAACTCTCCCACCGCCCCACCACCAAAACCATTACCCCCACATGCACTAACAATACCAGCTCCAGACCTGACAATGAGAAGCTTCACAAATTATACACAAGCAAATTTAAAAAACAAGCAATAATAGTTTTAATTGAAGACGGAAGCAACTAAGTACCATTAGTACAGCACGACTAGGAAATAAAAGGAAAGGGGAAAAAAAGGAAACTGATAAGGGCGTGTGTAGCTTCACACTCAAAACAAGAGATAGTGATCAGTACGGCCATCGCCTCATATTTGTATAGGGCATCGAGTATAAGTGGAGAGGA
>SNQN01000124.1:0-16478 GCA_008642245.1 Bassia scoparia
AAAGAACAATTAAATTAATCTTTCAGAAACTAAAAAGTAAGTATAAAAAAAGTATTCTACTTTTTCGCTCGATGCCGTCATCTAATAATAAACTTACAAAAAACAAACAAAGAAACAAAAAAAATCAAAATAAACAATTTATAATATTAAAAAAAAAAAAAAATAAAAGAAATCAACATACCTTTGATGTTGAAAGAGTAAGAAGAAAACAAATATAACACTCCACCTCATCAAACACAATTAAAAATTCACAATAAAAAAATGACATCAAAAATACATAATCACCTTTAATATACTTGTGTAATATTCAAATGATTTTAAAAATTCTCCAGCACAGACATCCAAAAATCTATGTCCTGCACCATTACTAGCAATACATTCAAATGATTTCTAATAACTGTTCAGTAATCTATAAAACATTAAACATAAAAAAAACAAATCCAACTACAATTTAAGTAATAGTATTCAAATTCTAAAAACAATATAGTAACTATAATCATTCATCTTGAATAGACTGTTCTCAACTGATTGTTTAGCAACATCCATGTGCAGTCTTTTGCTCTTTCTTTTTCATCTTCTCTAATCGTTCTTTCAGCTTCCTATCTTCAATCAATGCAAGCTTATATTCCTCTCTATGCTGAATTACTTTTTCACAACTTGATTTTCTTTTAGCATTAAAGTCCTCTAAAAAACGCAAAAAATCACTCCTCATTGTGTTAGAATTTGACAGAGAAGACTTGCTGCAATTTCAGCTCAAGAATTTTACGTTCAACAGCCTGACAAACATAAAATGAAAAATCAACTATAACATACATTAAACAAATGACAAATTGAAAAAAAATAAAAAAAACAGTACCATATGCAATTGTGAGCTTCAAAATCCTTTTCATAGTATGCGCAGCAATGATATAATAAGAATACCCCACAATCAAGATTTTCTGAAATACCTTGCCATGAAAGCTCTACTTGCCTAATAGAAATCTGAGTCATCCACATCATTTGCTTTAATATTGTCCTCTACTCTTCAAAAATGATATCGCATACTTTTGCTAAAAGAACCAAAACAAAAAAACAGAATAAGTAATACAAAGAAAAAGACATCCACAAATTGAAACTAAAAAAAATAAACAGATTAAACACAAAACATAAAAAATAAACCTTATAAACATAAAAGTAACTTGTTTCATTAAGAAAAGTAAGCCTTATAAAACATAAAAGTAAATAAATGAATAAAATAGTAAGCATTACAAGATGAAAATAATAAGCATATTAATGACAAAACTTTAATACTTATATAAACCTTATAATCCTGAATAATTAAATAACAAAAACAAACTATTTTCCTCATTCAAACAATTACTTTTCCTCAAAATAGGAATTACTTTATATTAATAAAACCACATAGAACAATACAAGTAAACAATTTAACAAAAACTTTGGATAACAATTAAACATAGATTAATATAATTTGAAAAACATACCAACAGTTGAACAAGTATGTAAAATCAGTATGACTCAGCAGAGAAACACAACAGCCTTCTTCTTCCCCTCCTCAAGAACATAATACAATCGATTGTCCAAGTAATCAATTGTTAATTGGTTAAAGTGAAAACAGCACAAGAAAAGTGATTCTCCGAACAAAAAGGGAAGAAAACTAACACAAAACAAAAAAAAAACAACCAAAAACATATAAATATAATAATTAATTCAAAAAATAATTGATAAACTTTAGTAACAAAAAACTCACCAAATCAGAATCTACAAGCTCATGAGGATGCTGATGATGTAACCAATCTGACCAACATTTCAAAAAGCTGATTTTCAATCCTCAATTGTGTGCCATCATACACTTTCATTAATATCCTCCAAAGGGTCTACAAAAGATCAATAAAAATAATTACAAAAGCTTCAAAATATACTTAAACAAGTATAAAATTAAAAAAAAAACAAAAAAACTTACAGTAAAATGAGTTCCAAAGTAGAAACGTCGAATTTCAAAATCGCCTTCATTGACTCGTTCATACTCATTTAAAAAAACATAAAGCTCTCAATCACCGGAGAAGTAAACCATTTCATTTGACACAAACTTAAAAAATCTTCTCTACTCAAACAGTACATGTCTGCAAACATAGCAACTGCTCACTGCATTGAAAATGAATACACATTATAAGAAATTCAAAAAAATAATAACAAAAAAACAAGTGAAAAAGTAATCGAAAAAACATAGAAAGTAAGTGAAAAATTTAAGATAGTAAGTATAATATAAAGAGAATAATGAACAATTAACAATGTTCAATTATTGTTCTAAATTAAATAAATTACATTACTATATCCACTGCAATACTTTTTTGAAGAACATGAATTACTTTTCCTTATTACATAGACTAGTTTTCATCTTTCTATCTAACAAATTAACAACAAAAACACAACCGACCAAAAAACAAGGAAAAGTAAGTGATAAAATAAAAAAAGTAAGCATAAAAATAAGACAATCAAAACACAACATAAACCAAATCAAAATATGTTCTAAATTAAAATGAATTACTTTCCATATCTAATGCATTACTTTTTTGCAGGAGATCAATTACTTTTCATTATACATATACTACTTTTCATCTTTCTTATCCATTACTTTTCCAAAACCAAAAAAAAAGATATCCAAACATAGAACAAAGCAGCAAAAAACAAAAAAACAAAACAAATAAAAAACAGACAAGATAACTAATTAATGGCAAACTTAAAAATAAAAAACACATACCAAAGAAAAAAAAAAAAAAAGTATAATACATACGTTGTAGGTTAATCATCATCATCAATAAATGCATAATCAGCTGCTTGAAGTCTCAAAGACTTCATTCTTCCCATGGCAGTTCGTTACTGCGACAATTTTTCGAAACAAGAATTACTATGATCCAGCAATCATTCGAGTAGGAACATCACTCATCACAAAAGTCTCAAAAACGACTCTGCATTTCAACTTGCTCAGCATCTTCTTTGGAGTACGGCGAGGTTTAAGTAGAGCCTTGTACTTGGCTCCACAATCATATCACTCCCAGAGTCGACTCTTGTAGACATTTTGCGAAGCCTACGCTCCTTTGGATTGGGATCAACAGTAACAACAGCAATTTCATAATCATTTTTCCTTTCTGCTCGCTTCCTTTCTTCAATTGTTGGTTCCAAGCTTTGATTCAGACCCATATCAACATCAGAAGACTTAAATGCAATGCTACTTGTAATACCCGACTCAGAATTGGAAGCTGAAATTATCACTGGACAACTTGATCAAACCATAAGATGAATCTTCAGAGGAACATAGAAGAATCTTCAATAAGAAAATGGAAGATGTGGCATGGAGACAGAACACTGAGTAAACAAATTCAGATGAATCTGTCAATACATCAGCAGTATTCTCTTGTGGAAGCCAGCAACTTCACTTTCCAAATTATCACGATCAGCAACCTCAACCTCAACATCAGCAGATCACCACAAAATGTTTCAGCACAACAGGCTTACTATAACTTGTTAACATCAGCAGATGGAGCAGTCCCCAGCAGCTGCTCCATATTCAATCAATAAAACTGCTCAACATCCACAGAAACATTTTCAACAATATAAGAATCACTCTCCTTAAAAAAAATCTTCCTGACTATCAAAATTTGTTGTTTCTTCTACTACATCAACATTCAAAACATCTTGTTCTTTATTTTCATCTTCAACATTTTCTTCTTCAACTCCACACCCCAACAGGAGGATTGTCACTGCACAAACACATATAACTGCATCTTCCTTGATACAGTTTGAAACATGTTCACAAAACTTAATCTGGAGAGTATGGAAATTGGGATCATTCCCCTAACAGAGAAAATGACGGAATATCTTCCTTCATGTCAGACACTCTCTTAGTCAACCTATCTATTTGACTCAAAAAAAAAAATCATGGATGTGCAACGGACTTAATTGAGAGAGCGGAGAGAGACTTATCCTTTGAATTCTAAAAAACTGAATTTTACCAACATCTCTGAACAACATTCATTGAATCAACATTTCTTTCAACTAACAAACTAAGAAGCTTGACATTTCTTTGAAGAAACAAATAATTTCTTTCAAGTTCCTGAAAAAATCCACAACAAAAACAATACTTTTATTTCTGTACATAGTACTTTTACCTCTTAAACATAAAACTTCTCTTATAAATGCATAAACAACGCATATAACTGAATAACCATGAAAGTAATAATAAAATAATATGAAATGTCACAATTAATTATAAGATTAATTTTCTGAAATGTCACAATTAATTATATAAATTATATGAACTACTTATTATCAATGACATGAACTACTTTGCCTATAGAATATCTATTATTTTCTTTAGAATATCTATTACTTTACTATAGCAATCTATTATTTTATAAATACACACAAACACAGAGAAATAGTAAGCTAAAATTTGTTAAAAAGTAAATACAACTTAATAATAACATAATTACAAATTCAAAGTACTTTTCAAAAACAATAAATTACTTTTCTAAATATGTAACTACTATTGTTTATTATAACAAATAAATAGAACTATTACTTTTCTTTATCACATACCTTACTTTTACTATTAAAAACAATTATTTTTCTTATATGTCATTACTTTTATTCATTACATACATTACTTTTCTTATACTATATCAATACTTTTCTTCAAATTCAATACATTGGCATAGAAAAGCATATAAACACATACATACATACATACATACATATATATATAATATATATATATATTATATATATATATATATTATATATATATATATATTATATATATATATATTATAATATATAATAATATATATATATAACAAATAACTAAACAAGGATAACACAAAAAAAATTACTCATATAATAATAAGTAAACATAACATAAGAAAAAAAAAGGGATTACTTACATCATTGCTTTCTCTACATTTCTTCATCGCTAATAATCATAGGCAAAGTAAGTTACTGACATCCCTAGAAATGAATCACCCTCACGAACAGCATCAGTAGAAACAGAAGAAGGAACTTTGAAACACCAACAGAAGCCTACTATCATGACCTCGAAAACCAATATTAACCTTAATAATACCTCCAACAATTGTTTCATTCTCACCTAAATCAACTTCCTAACACCACCTCGTGCACATCATTAGGCCTTATACTGTCATCCTCAACATAATAGAAGGCAAACCATCATCAAACTCTTTCGTCAAAACAGTGATAGGATAGTTTGTCCAAAAACGCTCAGAAAAACTCACCATCTTGAGCCCTAATTCTTTCCTCATGGATTTTCAGTCCAATCGAATCAAAGGTAGTGTTCTAGGCATACTTCACCCTAAACATGTACCTATGAAATAACAAATGTACAACAGCAAGACACACCAGGAATATACTTTGATTTATCAGAATAAGTCAAACCAGCATTCCCAAGATGACGTAACACATATAGACACCAATCATAATTCTTCAATTGTCAATGTCATCAACAATATGAAGAAGCTTATAATGTATGTTGGTGTTCAGAGATGGTGTTAGAAAGAACATAAAGCAACATAAAAAACATCTTCTTAAAAACAGCATCACCAGACTTCCTTTCATCATTACCGAAATATGCTTAACCAAGTGAGAAATCTGACATTCACTACCATTTCCATAATTCTGTTTCCAAAAATTTTTAACTCCAAAAATTGATTTTTAGCAGACTCACACACTTTCAAATCACAAAAGGAATACAAAACTCATACACATACCAACTTGAAATTTGAGTTTTCTCAGAACCCACATGCAACATCCATTTTCCATCAAAATCCTATATAAATCCTAACCAACCCTAGGAAGGGCAGCAACCTTCAAATGAAGCATACCTCAAAAACCACATCTCTATTAAAGCATCTCTTTGTGCTTTAGTCAAACCTTGAATCACTTAAAAAGTGTACTTGTTTGCATTTTGGATCAGTATCACTGCAAACAATAAACAAAACATTACAACAAAAAAATATTAAAATTATAAAATCAATACAAATGAAAACAAAACACTACACTTCAACAGCGCAACAGGAACAGGAACATCACCTTTCTTCATAGTAACAAATAGCACCAGAATCTGCTTTAATCTTTTTACGTCTTCCTCCGTAACATCAAACTCAGTATCCTAAAAAAAACACAAAAAACAAACACAAGTTTGATAAAATAAACAAACAGAACAAAAACAAACAAAAAAAAAACTCTTTAAATACAAAAAAGCTAACTTTATCATCAAAATAAATTAATGGTAATAACAATTCATACTGTTCAATTCAATATACCAATTATACTTTTATAAAATGAACTACTTTACTTTTGAATTATATCAAGTTACTTTTCTGAAGTCAGATACTTTACTTTTCTGAATGATACACTTTACTTTTCTGAATAAATAACTTACTTTTCTGAATAGAATGAATTACTTTTTGAATAATAACTTACTTTTGTAAATTTGTAATATACTTTTTAGCATGAATCAACTACTTTAAAACTATTACTATACTTTTATTAATTCACATGCACTACTTTTTAAATTATATAAACTACTTTTTAAAATCAAATGAAAAATTCAAACACAAAAGGTTAATTCTTTACAAAAAACAATTTTTGAAAACAGGTAATTGTTTAAAACAATAAACATAACTGTGAAATAGAACATCAACAATTGAAATGTTAATAAAAAAACAATGTAAAAAGAAATAAAAATACCGTTTGACAGGTCCTCCTCTGTCAATAGGAACTATCTCATTTGAACTCCCTACGAAAAACTTTTGCTTTAAAAGCAACAGACTTAGCATCGAACTCTTTCTGAGCAGCCAACTCAGCCTTTCTAGCTCCATTGGAGCTGGTTTGTTTGACAATATCAGATTGTGATTGAGATTGTGATTGTGATTGAGATTGAGATTGAGACCAAATTTTCAGACTCTTCTCAAAATCAAGAATAAGTTCTGGATCAAGTTCTTCAACATTCCTCACTTGCCTACTCCTACCCTACCTCTACCCTACCCTGCTCCTACCTCTACCCCTACCCTACCTCGAACCAAATCTGAACCCTCTGTTAATAATACCTTCCTCAATAACCTACGATTATACAACTCCTAAACCTTCTTTCATCAGCCTTTTTCTTAGATATTTTAAAAAATCAGCATAGGTAAATCATGGTGGATATAGGAACAACATTTCATCAACCTGTAATTTTCAACATCATCACATCTTCCTCCACATCCTCCACAGTTACTTCATCAATTTACTAAGTAGCACCAACATCATCTTCAGCACTGTTGTTTTACCTTCACCTTGATCAACTGGTTACTTTGAGAAAAACATCATCACCAACATCAGCAGCAGCAGCAGGCACATTGTCATTTCTGATTTCCTTCATCACCAGCAGCAGCAGCAGCAGCATTAGAAACAACGTCTGCATATGCCTTCTTCGCTTCTTCTACAAAAACACACCAAAAACATAACTCAAACTATGCAGAAATGAATAACAAATGAAAAACATATATACATACATGAAAACACAAGCACAATCTAACATTGGAAAAGTAATAGAATAAACAATGGAAAACTGAAAAAACACAAAAAAGTAAGCATTTTAAAACTAAAACGTAATCAACATTCTAAGAAGTAAACATAACAAAAATAAATATTGGAAAAGTTGAAAAAACACAAATCAAAAAATAAAGCATACAAAGTGAAAAAGTAAGCTTAATATAAATAAAAAGTAAGCACAACTTAAAATAACATGATGAAATAATTAACTACTAAATGATTTATACAACAAACAAAATGGAAACAACAATAAACAATGCAACATTGAAGCATATACTGTAAACAACAACAAACATACAGAAGAATATACTAAATCAACAACAAAAATAAAAAGTTTCAAATAAACAAACAGTAGAATAAAACTACTTTTCATCATTAAACAATTACTTTTCCTATACAATATCTACTACTTTTCAATTAACTGTTATGATTTTTTAAAATAATAAACTACTTTATTTTGATTTTCAAACAAAAAAGTAAACAATTAAACAAATATAAGTAATATAGAGTTTCAAAAAAGTGAACAAAAACAAAATTACAAAATGAACAACAAATCAATAAATATAAACCCAAAAAACCAATTCTCAAAGACAAAAAAACACAAATCTAACAAAATTCAACACAACACAGTGAATAAGTAAGCTAATATTTGTTAAAAAGTAAATACAACTWAATAATAACATAATCACAAATTCAAAGTARTGAATTCATATATATTGAACAAAACACAATCAAAACAACAAAAAAAKSYAKCKAAACTGGAAATTCAAAACCCTAACTAGTTCAGAGACATGAATTGCATGTTAACTAACAAAAAGGAACAAAAAAATCACAGATCTAACGAAATTCGAGTATAAAACACTGAAAAAGTAAGCTATAAATTGTTAAAAAGTAAATACAACTTAATAATAACATAATCACAAATGAAAACTTCTGAATTTCATATATATTGAGCAAAGACAATCCAAACAACAAAAAACGAAGCAAAACTGAGAATTCAAAACCCTAACTAGTTCAAAGACATCAATTGAATGTAAACAAAGAAAAGGAACCAATAAAAAAACACAGATCTAACAAAATTCGAGAATAAAACAGTGAATAAGTAAGCGATAATTTGTTAAAAAGTAAATACAACTTCATAATAACATAATCAAAAATTCAAACTACTGAATTTCATATATATTGAGCAAACACAATCGATACAACAAAAAACGAAGCAAAACTGAAAATTCAAAACCCTAACTAGTTCAGAAACATGAATTGCATGTTAATTAAGCAGTTCAGAGAAAGTAAACAAATACGAAAACTCACCATGKGAAGAAGATGTAACAATCTTCGTTGTTCCCTTACCAGCACCTTTGACAAAAACTTTGAATTTTTTGCTCGTCATTTTGTAATTCAGCAATTTGAGAAACAAACAATGAAACCAAAACACAAGCCGAAATGAAGAATGTGACAATTGAAGAAGAAAGGAAGAGAAAAATCGAATTGAAAGTAAATGATCAAAACGAAATGAAGAACGAGCAATAAATGATCGCAAGCTAAARTGAAAGAAAGTGGAGAAGGTGGTAGAAATGTCAGAAYTTGAGGGAGTTATGGGAGTTTGAAKTGAATATTAGAACCAAAAWAAACAAAACGGTAAAAAAAACCGRTAAACGGAGTCCGTTATGCGAGTTGGGCTCCGTTATGCGCGAGAAAGTGGGCTCCGTTATAAGCTATAACTGGGCTTCGTTGTTGGATTAAAATCAAGAGGCCACACAATAACTTTAGAATGTGGCCTGCCACATTCAAAAGTTTGTGAATACGTAAAATACAGGTGGTATAAAAGTAGTTACATGGCGGTATTTAGCAACCTCCCAAATTTTCTCAAGTACCCCTTAGGTTTGACTTAATAGCTCTGGTGCCTATGAGGTTTAAAGAACAGATCAGGTAATCCTAAGGTCAGAGTATAAAATAATAGCTCACAMAACCCCAGTCGTTAAAATTTAACTGACACCGTTARTTTTCCATCCATTTAACACAAAAAATAACTAATTAACGTAATTAACACCTAAAACTAACTTATCAATTAATAAAATAAATAAATTAACTCACTAACACATTGACCACGAACCTTGACCACCACACTTGCACCGACCACCGCCACCTTGACCCGGCCACACACCCCTCAACCTAGCCACTCCTTCCTTCTTCCTCGACCCAACAACCCAACCACAACCTAACAATCGTTGCGACCTAACCATTATCGTGACCCTAATCAAATCCCTGAATAAAGTCTGAGAACATATACGACATCTTTGAAGAACACCAACCCGATTCCACTCCTCCTCCTCCTTCATCTTCTTCCTTAGAAAATGTCGAGTCCAGGTTGAAGGCTCTCAAACCCGAAATCAGAAAAATCGAATCCAGGTTGAAGGCTCTAAAWTTCGAACCGAGAAAAATTGAATCCAGGTTGAAGGCTCTCAAACTTGAACCCAGAAAAATCGAACCCAAAATTCGTGTGCGTTGGTTCGAATTCTTCAATTTGGGTTCCATTTGGCTCATTTTTTAGGGCGAATTCATGTGCGTTGGCTCGAATTCGATTTGGTTCGAATTCAATTTCTTCAATTCGCCTTCTATTTTGAATTAGGGTGGCATTGGCTGGGTTCGAATTAGGGTGGCGTGGCTGTAGGTGGTGGAGCGGGTGTCGTGGCTATAGTGGTTGTTGGTTAATGGTGATCAAGGGGGACAATGGTGTTAATTAGTTAGTTTTTATTATTTTAGTATCTAATTAGTTAATTTTAAGGATTTAATGGGTTAATCAGTTGACTTTAAGGGTTTAATGGGTTAATCAGTTAACTTTGATGGTTCTTTAACGATCAAATAGATTGAAAAGGTTATGTGAGCTATTACACCATGACCTCAGAGTTACCTGATCTGTTCCTGAAATCTCAAGGGCACCAGAACTATTAGGCCAAACCTTAGGGTACCTCAAGAAATTTCCTAATTATTAAATCACGTAAATACCACCATCAACTAACTACATAAATCATTAAAAAGTGCATAGTTTTTGGGTGACATAAAATATTGAAATCTTCTCAAAGATGAAATGTTCTRCGTACAACATCACTTTCGATTGAAATTTTATTACTCCGTATTTGAATTTAGTATTATGTTGCAATCTAATGTATTCATTAATTATGTCAAATTTTTTTAGTGAGGTTGTAAAATTCGCATCAATAATACACAATTTTTTTTAAGAAACCGAATCAATAGTGAAGATTGTAATTTTATTATTCACACGTGTATTTGCACGGAATCAAACCAATCTATCTATCTATCTATATATCTATATACTACTATTAAAGCAATCCCCACCTCCCAAAATTTTCCCTCCTAAATTTCCCTCCCAAACACACTATTAATTTTGCATAAAAAATGTAAAAGGACATTTAATGAAGGTTAATAAATGTGAGTTTTTAGTAAAATTTTATATATTTATTAATTCATAATAATTCTAAAAAATATTTTTTGTCAAAATAAAACTTTAATACTCCATATTAATTTTGTTTTGAGTAATTTATATTTTATTTGAAAACCGAGCATATGTTCGGAGATAATCTAGTAAATTATTATTGCAAATGCAAATTTGCAATTGCAACTCGGAATAAAATTTGTTTCCTAATTGGTTTTTTGAAAATTGAAAAATTGTAGTCCTAGAATGACGCCCCTACTTTAGGCAACTTTCATCCTGTCTTCAACTCTCCGTTCTCTCTGAAAAAGATCATTGAAGAGAGAGAAAAAGCGGCAACTTTTTAAAACCAAATCAAAATTTAAAGAAAAATATACAAAAATGGCAAGGAAAGCTGAAGAAGAATACGATTACTTGTTCAAAGTAGTCCTGATTGGTGATTCTGGGGTTGGCAAATCCAATCTTCTCTCTCGTTTTACTCGCAATGAATTTTGCCTGGAATCCAAATCCACTATTGGCGTTGAGTTTGCCACTCGTACTCTTCAGGTCTCACCATTTCTTTTTATGTTGAGTTTWCATTTCAGTTCATCATGTTGTTTTGACATTTTTTGCTGCTTTTTCTGAACTGGGTTGTGTTAAAATTCGAAAATTTTGTGTGGGTATCTTTCATTTTGCCTAAATTGGTTGAATGTTTCATCTGGGTATATGTGTTTATGCCATATTTGTTATGAATTAAACTGGGTTGTACTAAAATTTGAAAATTTTCATTTGGGCATCTATTTTTTTGTACTTGTTTTCGTGATCTTCTTTAAATTGTTGGCTATTGCCTGTTATTTTGACTTATATCTGGTATTTATTTGAGCAGGAATGTTGACATGTCATTTGACTTGTATTTGTGTGATATGAAATTCTACTAATGGCTAATCTGAGTTGCATCTTTTCTGATGTGAAATGTGCAGCAATTGTTTGTATGTGATGAGTTGAACTTGAATTAAGTGTTTGAAATTTTGCCTATTGTTTTTCTCAGTTTTTGGGGTCTCCACTTTTGAAAGTTTAGATCTTGCATTTTGGGAAATTAAATGCATAATTTTTGATGAAAATTGTATCTCAATGCATCTTGGTTGGATGGTTTATTTCCAGATTTGTTAGACTTTGAGTTTATGCAATATAATATTGCAAAATTAGTCTAAAGTCTAGAAATTTGTTCCCCTTACTTTTTTTAATAAGAGAAAAATTTGTGGTGGTTTATCAAATAATTTCAAGTATAACTTTTGTTGATCAGAAGTTGTCTTGCTCACTTTTGTCTTACTTCATCATATATTTTGTAATTGGAGACAGTATATTTTGTTTGGAAGATACGTCGTACTATGTGATCATTATCTACAAATTTCTTACGTTATGGCGCCTTGGTGACGCTATATAATAAGAAATTTCCATTGCTCCTGCACATGGTCATTACAGAACATGATTATTGTTTCTTTATTATTTTGTGTCATTGTGGTGTTTGAACTAGGCAACTAGGAGCAGTGACTATCCCTTTCATTTTGTGCTTATGAAATATGACTTTTTTCGCCTATTCTTATGAAGATCTGGTGGAACAATACTACTGCTCTTCCTCTCTCAAAGTACTGGGTTATTACTTACATCATTTTGATTTGAGCGTTTTAGAAAAATTTCATGAAAAAATTATGCTACATTTGTGCTTCTTACCTTCTAAAAACCTAAAACCTTTTCCTAGTCCTAATATTTTTATTGAGTGAACCCTTTAGACTTGTCATTTGGTGATTGCTTGATGATGCTAAGTTACTAACACCAACTTTAAAACATGTGAAATGATGATGTTGCCCTTGTTTCAGAAGAATATAGAATTATTTCTAAGCTAGGGTGCATTTTCATTACCTAACTAGACATGAACTTATCTGATTTGATTGACCAAATTCAACTATTTTTTTAGTGTTGTGTTATACCTTATTAGGCCTGATGGGAACTTATTTGTTATTAACTGAACATTGTTTCTAAAGTGAAGAGAATTCGCCCATTGTCATCAGATAACGACAAGGACAAGAACTATCATGGGATTAATTGATCATCGTGAGATGCACTTAATGAACTAACATGACAATTGGCAGAACCATGAGATGAATGATTTAATTTGGGGAAGAAGATGGACGATGATTGATTAGTTTTTTTTTCTTTTTTTAATTGAAACGCAATTCAAGATAGGGACTAGCTATGAGATGTTTGTTCTCTCCCCAGTACATTCTTTCAAGTGGCATGTTTCACTCGAATGACTAAACATTAACTCTCATTAATTTTCAGCTTAAACATTTTCTTCTCTCCTCATCATTGTTTATAAGAATAATATTATTCCTCAAGCCACTTCTAACCAACCTATTTTGGCAAGCCTAAACTACCCTTTTCCACTTAGCTAGTTCTTAGCAATGCAGAGCAAATGAAAGATAATTGGCTTCTATTTCAAAGACGACTTGGCAAATTATTATTATTGAATGTTCAATCCGTATGGATTGCATGTGTCCATTTTCCCTCTTCCATTGAGGCTTATCTGGTTATCCTACCTTAGTAACAGGCTAGCAGCCACATGTTGCATTTCTGTTGTTTCACATCATTTGATAACTTTGGAAGCAATATTTTCCAATTAGCTCCTATATGCAGCATGTGTGAGTGGGAGTAGTGGGACTGACACAAGGACTTAAGGATGAAGAGATCTCTAATTCGCTATTCCCTATAAGTTTAAGTAAGAGAAACTGTATGTCAAGATTGAATATTTTGGGTTTTTGTCAACCAATTGATGATTGCTGACTCAACTATTGTTATTAGTTGTAAATAAACTTGCTTCAAAAGGGTTTTCTCAGACTTTCTCTTGATTTCACTTGGCTACTCAAATCTTCTTTGAATTCGTTCCATGATAATTTCTTTTTGAGCTTCTTACCAAAAGGACTCGTCTTGTTTTTATTATTGACCGGGTGGAGAGTCTGCCTATTTGTACAATTCAACAGTTCAAGATATGTCAATTCTTGAAGCAGGATGCTTGCCATACCATATAGACAAATTACAAAATCTCAGCATYAGATGAGATCTGATATGCATCGCACAAATAGATGTCATAGCTAAATTTGTCTGAAAGTTTTTGCAGCAGCTTGCTTATAATTCAGGTTAGTTCATATTCGTTCAGCCAACTTGTTCAAGTTCTCTGGGATTATATTGGGTATGTTAATTTTTACCTTTCTAGAAGGAATTTTCTCTGATCTAAAATTTGTCATCTCTGTCGTCTGGCTAAAAACTTTCAATACAAGCTGAACAACATCTTTGTGTTGATAGCATTCTTTGTAGTCCTGCTTAAGCATCGTCTTTCCATCTACCGTAATGGCTACTTTGGTTAATTATGTAAAGTTGGAACCTGTTATTCTGATTCAACCCAACAAAGAAATAGGAAATAATGAACTTGCTGTGACCGTCAAATTGAGTGTAACCTGGTCAGGTATCACAAAGCAAGCAGTTTTCATTCTGGGTTCCTTCTCTTTTGTCCTGCTGCTTTAGGATTGTTGGGTCTTGAATAGGATTTTAGGTGTATTAAAATTTGTGATGTCTGTCATCTGGCTAAGAACTTCAATACCAGTTGAACAACATCTTCGCGTTGTTATGATCCTTGTAGTCCTGCTTAAGCATCATCTTTCCATCTTACCATAATGGCTACTTCGGTCAATTGTGTAAAGTTGGAAACTGTTATTCTGATTCAATCCAACAAAGAAATAAGAAACAGAGTGAATTACTGAACTGAGACTGAGTCTAATCCTGTTAGGTATTACAATGCAAGCAGTTTCACTTGTGTGTTTGTGGACCCTGTGATTTCATTCTGGTTTCCTTCTCTCTTGTTCTGCTGCTTTAGGTATATGGGGTCTTCAATAGCATTTTCGGTGTATTAGATTCAGGTAGTTCAATAGCTCCATACTTCTTATTTCTTTTCTTTTTAATTTGCATCATTGGCCACTTCAATGGTTCCCAATGCAACTCTTATATATCAAATGTCTTTACTCTTTAGTTATACATAAGGGAAAAATGTGCAAGGTAAGTAWTACTAATCTACTCATTCCGAATCTAAGTAAATCACACTTGACTACGATTTTCCTTGAGGATAATTCTCTAAATTTGTAAGGCGACTTGTGTGAACAGTGTCACCACTCATCCATAATGGCCTGTACTTGCATTATACATTGATGATTTCTCTTGTGTACTCAGTTCATCTCTTGCTTTTATAACTATTTCAAACGAGTGATTGAGAATTATTGAGTTCTTCTTTATCGCATTTCTTCCCCTCTGTTTTTGGTTATCGTTATTTGAAGGAAAGTTTTTGAGCTATGCTTATGATATTTGAAGATAAAAATATACACTATGATGTAGATTATACTTTCTTTTAACATCTATTTGCATCAACTGCTACAACAATGCACGATTCTGAACTATTATGATTTTTTATTTATTTTTAAATAAAAAAACTTTGACAGGTTGAAGGAAGGACTGTGAAGGCTCAGATATGGGACACAGCAGGTCAAGAGCGTTACAGAGCAATTACAAGTGCCTACTATCGGGGTGCACTGGGTGCTCTCTTGGTGTATGATGTTACCAAACCCACGACATTTGACAATGTGAGTAGGTGGCTCAAGGAGCTACGGGACCATGCTGATGCCAATATTGTGATCATGCTAATAGGAAACAAGACTGATCTCAAGCATCTGCGTGCTGTTGCCACAGAGGATGCTCAGAGTTTTGCTGAGAAAGAAGGCCTTTCTTTCATCGAAACATCTGCCCTCGAAGCTACAAATGTTGAGAAAGCATTTCAAACTATTTTATCCGAGATTTACCGGATTGTCAGCAAGAAATCACTTTCTTCTAATGAAACTCCTGCTGCTGCTCTGACTGGAGGGCAAACTATAGTGGTAGGTGCAGCATCTGAGACTAATGCAAAGAAGTCTTGCTGTACTTCTTCTTAGGAGTAACTATTGTTGATACTTTAGCTCATATGAAAATATTTTCGAAGTTGAAGGGTGGCTGGAGTGTAGCTTGTCCTGAACTGGCTCAAGCTTTATTTGGCATGGTTTAGCTTGACTCAACATTGCCTTGTGTGATGTCTCTAAAAAGTTTCTTCTCTTTTGATTCTTTTACTTGGTAATTTATATCATTGTGATTCTTAAACCATCGCTTTCCACCAACGCAAAGCATGGGTTCCATGAAGTTTTTGAGCTCTCTTGCTATATATTTTAGGGTTATTCCAACACCTGAGAAATCAACAAATTCCAATGGGTATACCAATGAGTTTAAAATCTATATTGTATATATACTTGAATTCATAGCAAACTCCCAAATGTGATATTTGAAAGAAATATTCGGCCAATTTTTTTTT
>SNQN01000124.1:18348-84857 GCA_008642245.1 Bassia scoparia
TCCAAATCCTACGGTCAAGATTAAAAGTTTTTAGTTTTCACCTAAGGTTTGTGTTTTCACATGATCCTATTCCTATATATATATATATATATATATATATATACATATATACACTTATTTAGTGAGTAAATAACTTATTTAAAAAATTAATAGTTTTTTAACTTAAAATATCAACTCTATCAATAAAAATTGAGTATAACATTTGATTATTGATGTTTTGTAGAATCTTACGATTTTACGATCCGATTTTAAAGACCCGTCCCGATTCAAATTAAAATCCCGATTTTAACAACCTTAGTCTATCAGTAGTCCATCATGTGTCACAAATCTGGTACTTTCGTTTCCGATTGTGTGAACATGGAGGTAATTAACCTTCCTTGCAATATAATTGTATTCAGACTCTATAGTTATCTATTTAAAGGGAGGCTTTTGCATCTTTTATCAATCTTGTTRATGCTAAACTTCAGTTTCATTCCACACTCGGTTTAATTCCTATAGTACACTACTTTCTTTTAGCCTTCGTCTACTTCCTAAGATCCTTTTACGTTAGCGAAGTTATCCATTATAATCAGTCTCCAAAGGGGCAGCCCTCTACCAAACCAAAAAGAATACTGGACGGTTGACTTGTTGGTGAAGTGAAAAATCACCTCAACAAAATCGCAATTAGAACGAGATTGAGGACATCATTGAGGATGTCGTTGCGAATCATGCAACATGGCAAGAGAACGAGAGAGCACCTATCAGGCAAGACAAGAGCTCGGTGAATGCTATTGAGAGTGGAGAGTTCGTGGAGAAATTGCTTGGAGGAATCAAGACTATATATTATTGAGAAGAGCCTTGAAAAGAGTGGAATCTCCTCTTTTCAAGCCCCTCAACCCATCGCCATCATGAAAGGTAAATCTAAACCCTCTTACAATAACATGCCTAATGGAACTATATTTTGCAACAGTTGTGGTGCTCTTGATCATCCTTCTAGCCATTGTCATATGCAAAATGTTTCTTATGTTGATGAAGTTGAAGGCATGATATGTGAAAATGAATTTGAGCAATGTAATGCCTTCAATGACAATAGCACGAGGCCTAGGTTTGGCAATGGATAAGGTGTTGTTACAAGCGTAACAGATAATCTAAGATTATGATAGCTGGGGTGATTAGGTTCAACTTCAACCTTCGGATACCGATTCTCCGGCTGACCAGAACGTCGAATCACCTTCTTATTCTCCGGGTTTGGAAATTGGGGCACTCTCTAGATAACTCGAAACAAAGGWAATAATTTATTCTATTATCCCCCTCTCCGATGTTTAAGTCAACACTTGTACTAAAAAGGGGAAATAAGTAAATAGGGAGAGGTAAGAGAAATCTTCTTTTTTGGTGAAAGGTTAGTGAGGAATTGAAATGAATGATTGATGTGATGTAATTGTATCTAACTTGGGAAATGTGCAATCATTGAGGAGTATTTATACTACTCATCAATGATTGCACTCCCAATGAGCATGTGACACGTCGCATAAGCCCATAGGTCACTTATGGTGGGCTGACCTTAAATTGCTAATTTAAGCCCAAAAACTCATTCTACTTAGTATTCCTTATTTTGGGAAAATCAACTAATTGCCATAACTCTTCAAATGAAAAGAGGACACGTGACATTCCTTAGGATGTCACATCATTTTCCCCTCAAATCGGTTCAAATAATAACGTAGTTGACTCAGTTTGGTCATTCTTTTGGCGGTAAAAAAATGGGCAGTTATTTTTCGAATCTTCCACTTGCCCGAGAAGGAGTTGATATTTTTTTACTCCCCTATATAACACTTGGAGGAGAGAGAAAAACCCTCACGTTTATTTTGCGAGCTCTGACTTCTCTCTTCTTTCTCTCTCTAATTGTTGAAGATGGTTGTGATCCATTGTTGCAATTTTGTTAAGTGATTCGTCCAATCGTTGTGCAGTTGTAACTAGGACTGAACACCGGTCCAAAACRGGACCGGTGGACCAGAATGTAGAATTTCTGCAGACTTGGACCGAACCAATAGTGATATATTAGGGACCGGGAGCGGACCTGAATATTCCGGTCCGGTTTGGTTTTAGACTGGTTTGGACRAGTTAGTTTATATTACAAACCCGAAAGGGGAYCAACAAGCCCACTAACTATTTTTTTACAAAAAATAAAAAATTCAATTTTTTTAGTACTGCTACTACTGTATGCATATGACGACTGCATGCATGCACACTGTTACTATCCTACTACTTATTGCCTACTTGCTTTTAGTATAGAAAATTAAAAAAAATCACATTTCCTTAAAATTCTGGGTCAATCGATCTGGACCAGTAGACCGCTGGTTTTTACTCGGTTTGGATTGGTGACCCAGAATCTAAAATTCAATGGACCGAAGATCGAACAAGAGGTGCAGGTCCGGTCCGGTCCCGATTGTCAGTCCAGTCCAAACCGGTCTTAACCGGTTTGTGTTCAACCCTAGTTGTAACTACAAGGTAATTCTCTTGAAAGTTCTTTGCTTCGTTCTTCTTCTTTTAGTTTTATCGTATGCTCTTTCGGTCATAAGTTTGATGTTAGGGGTGTTATATGTGCCTAGGCCAACATCTGCGATTCTTTTACCATCAATTCGTCCCCCCATTGAATATTCTTACCTACTGCAGATATTCAGGAGATTATGGCTAGGAAGAAACAGACCACTCGCTTGTTCTCAAGTGAGAATGTGATTCTGCCGGATCAGGGGAAGTAGAGGCCAATTCTAGAGAGGTAGGTCCTTCAGAGGCTTGTACTGACTCATCAAACCAAGATGAGTCAAGTGATGAAGCCATAGTTTGTCCAGTCGAGGAAGAAGTTGAGGAGGAGGAGGAAGTTGCCTTACCCAACATGGGTGAATTTTATGTCCTCAAAGGTCAAGCTGCTCTTGAGTTGATGAAAATTTCAACCGCAGTGAARTGTAGACTGCGAAACATGGCCTGAACCCTTCGTAATGACTTCGGTCTTCCATCTACAAAAAATTATGGTTCCCAAGGTTAGGGAGTCTGTCCWCGATGTGTCATAGGGATTCCATCCATTATATGTGGAAGTGATGAACTATGGGGTTCATCCTCCCATAATGGTCTTCACAGGAAAGGTACTTCGAGAATATGAAATCGTTATTTGTCAACTGACTGCTAATTTGTGGCTCCACTCAGGGGCGAAGCCAGTTAATAATATTGAAGGGGGCCAAGAAGGTAAGAAAATAACTAAGATCCAAGAAAACAATTAAGTTTTCCTAATAATTCATAAAAAAGTATACAATTTTTATTTGGAAAAAAAAACTCTAGTTTAACTAAACAATAAAGTCTCGAAACATACCTTGAATAAAGAAATCATCTTCATCACTTGAGTTGAGCTCTTCTATTTTTCATGAAATGAAAGTCATCAATGATTGAATCCATTTTGAACTTGTTAGGAATCTCTTTCTCAATATAAACGAGCAAGTAATTTGAAAGAAATTCATCTTCCATCTTGTTTTGAAGGATTGTCTTGACACTTTTCAATACTTTTTTCAGTAGTTGTTGTGCTAACATGAAGGGTCAAAACTAGTCGAATCAATCTGTCAACCAAAGGATAAAGGATTGATTTTCTTTTCTCCACCAAACTTCTACACAAATCTGTTCTGTTAGTAAGACTTTTCATATCAGGATGATTAGGAACATCATAGTAAAAGTGATCAAGTTCATTCCTTAAAATTCGATATCTCTTGATGAGAAAAGTCTCGAGGATAATATTTCTCTGCAAGAAGACAAATTTTTTCCACATTGAAGTCGTTGTAACCATCCACGGGACTCAAAAATGCACTCAAGATAAGTAATTCTGTTGTTTGCTCAGTAAATCTGCTATTAAGTTCTTGCAATTGTTAATCTATGGTTGCAGTAAACACATTGACTCGATAATGATGCTCAACAGTTATAACATCATTTTTTGCACCGAGATTGAATAATCTCATAATAAGAAGCATTCATATCTAAGACTTGAGTTTCATGGCTATTGCAAAAGGAGTTTACCTTTTGTAGAGGACTTTCCCAACCATCATCTCTAAACTTTCAAATCAAAGACTTTGTTCCACCAACTAAATGCATAGTGTTTAAAATGTCTTGTGACTTATGTTGCAAAGCTCGACAAAGTCCAATCAGTAAGTCTCATAAGTTCTTGCATCAAATATAAAATAAATACAAAATCAAAGGACAATAAGTTCTTAAGAGCAGATTTATCATCCCCACGTTGAGAATATGTGTAGGCGTGTGCCCTCATCGGGCCTACGTCCTATGTCGATTTCGTTCGTGGGCTTGAGCCACGGATCTCYCACGTGAGTGCAATGAGGTAGTGTTGTCGAGTGGGGAATCATCACCGTGCCTATACAYGTTAATCACAAACGCCCGAAATATTGGTGTCAAGTCAATGGCCCCATTGTTTGATCCAGTAACCAGTTCGTGGGTTCGGGGACATGGTACGYAAAGAATCTTTGACTCAACCTGTCTGCATGTAGKGGCCTCTACTCGTGGTCTCATTGTAATTCCATTCGACTAAATTCATTGAATACACAACAACTTAGCAATTTTATCATTAGGAAGCGCTCTAGCCTTAGAAATCTATTAAAAGAGTGATTTTCTATCATGCAAATATCACTACCTAGCCTAATAGTTGTGACCACTTCAAATTAATCAAATTAATAAGGTGCTTAAAATCCGTTTTTCCATGATTAATCTGAATTTAATGTGATTCAACAATTTCCAGTCTTATTTAAGCAACCAAAAAGTGTCTCATGCATAAACAATAACGAGATATATATGTGAGATGATGATTATTGCGCAGCAATAGAAAACTCAAATATACGAGTCAAACTTACCTTATATCACTATCAACACAAAAGAAAACAAAGGTTAGTGTATTAAAACTTTGCTTCCAATTGAATTGCTTATCACAATAAAAGAAATTGTTAGCATTGACAATTATGATTAAAACAATTGCAATAAAGCGGAAACGAATTAAAATGACTGAATCTACATGATTGAAATTCAAAAGCAAAAGTATTATATTAATCAAAATTATTAYTAAAAAGAAAAGAGAGAGAGTTTGATTGAATAGCCTTAGAATTTGTACATACATCCGCAAAGATACGACTCTGAAAGTTGCGACGAATTCGAGGGACTTTTGATTTTGAAAGTGATTTGTATTTGTGGATTAAATTCGAATGAGAGAGAGATTTTTTAGAGCTTTGAACTGCACTTCCAATACTGATTTTTGTTGATATTCGATTAAGCACCGAGAACATGTATTTATAGGCGTTTTGGGAAAAAGATAGATAGAATTAGGATTAAATATACGGAATAGCAACAGTATATTGTAATCRCCGTAATTTTCGGATATTTATAATTGTATTTTTTTATAAATATAAAACAATTATTTTATAAACCGATYTAATTTATTAAATTCTATTTAATTATCATTATTTTCGCTTAGGATATATTTTACGATATCCACTTTTACTTGATTATATTTTATTTTATCCAAAAAAAATAAATAAAAAAATCTAAGAATTAATCTAGCCCCAAAACCTAGATAATTATAGGGTTTTATTCCTTCTTTATTCCATATTCACGCCACTTTTCCCCTTCACTTTCAGTTTTCAAAAAAAGAGAGAGAGAGAGAGAGAGAGAAACACGTGAGACAGAGAAGTGGCTGTTGCTGTTGTCCACCTGCTGCGTGGTGCTGGTCCTGCTGGTTCGCTGCCGCCACTGCCACAGTCGGGCTGCTGCCACCGCCGGCGTGCTGCAGTCGGCCACCGACCATCACCTCCGGTCGTCTCTCCCTCCTTCTCTCCTTGCTTTTCTCCTTCTTTTCTCATGATTAATTCATGTTTTATTTGGATTTTAATTGTGAAGCTTTACAACCAATTACTTATACTATTGTTTGGGTATGGTTTTCTAAGGATTATTGATGTTATAAGTTTGTGTTAATAATTTTAATTAAAATAGAAAAAAAATCAGATTTGATAAAAGTTGAAATTAGGGCTTTAAATTGGGGATTTTCATGTTTTAAGGGTTAAGGATTAATTAGTACTAGTTTTGTGTTATATAAAGTTTTATGAAGTTAAAAGTTGAATTTTTTAGGGTTTTAAATAAAATTTCAGATTTAATTACTAATGAATTTTGAGGTTTTGATGATCCTAAATCATGTTTTTGTATGAAATAAACTTATTTGTGGATTATTATATATGTATACAAGCTTAAACCTTGTTTTTATGCAAGTTTTAATAAATTTCAGATTGTTAATAAATATTTTTGAAGCTATTAGTATTGAGAATAATGGTTTTCACTTCAAAATCAATGGCTTAATATATAGCGCTACTAGTATAAGCATGCTTTGAATTGTTGAATGTTTTTGGATGAAAAAGAAAATTTCCAGATTTATTAAATGAATTAAAAGGGCTAAATTCTTTGTTTAAAAGTTATATTTTCATGATTTTTCAAGTTAGGACTATAGTATAATATTCATACTATTAAATGAGGGTTTGGTGAGGTATAAAAATATTGTTTGAATGGTTTTTCGAGACTTGTTAAGCTTCTTAGTATTGCTGTAAATTACGTGCTAAGTGTATTGATTAGAGCTTCGCTATATGATTAGGAGGAGACTTCGTAGAGGTCGATTTTCTAAGTGTTAAAGTGGCTTTTCGCTCGGTTTATTCAAGGTACGTACTATTTGCGGAATCTTGATCTTAAAGTTGTTTGAGGATGTTTGATGACTTAGAAGCATGAGTAGGAAACATCCAAAGATTTGTTTGGTACTCACAAATGAATTAATTGTTTTATCATGGTCTATATTTGTGGAGACTGAGGAATATTGTGGAAATGATTATTCATGAGTTTTGGATATGGAGGTTGACAACTAGTCAATTGTTTTTAATTAATTGTTTTGGTCTATCGAGGAATTAAGTGGAGTCAAGTATAACTTGTTCCATGAGGTAATTGATAATACGTTCATGACATGGTGTATGAATTGAGTAAAGGGAAGTGTTCAAGTCTTAATGACGAGGTTAGTTGGCTTGTCCAACAAGTTTATTAATTAAAGTAACGGTTCGTGTTAAAAAAAATTTCAATGTGATTGTGGTTTTGTTTTGCGAGTCGTATAAACTTGTCAATAATTAACAGCTAAAATAACACGAATGAGCAATAAAACTCRGGACTTGTGCACGTCTAGAGTATTGACAATTCAGGGGTTGGGGTTGCGACTATATTCGCTTCCTTCCGAGAGVCGTTTGATCAACGCGTCTCTCTTCACTATTTTATAACGGATTTTATCCAAATTGGGGTTAGTTTGAGATCTCATCTAACTATGGTGACGGAGTCGCGCCTGTTCGCCATCTGTTTACTGGTTTTTGATGCCTTTCGACGGGAAGGCATGGGTTCTGTGGCAACTTTTGTGTCTGATGACACTTGAAGTCTGGTTGATGTTCCTAAATTGTGAACATGGGTCTTGGACAGCCTTGTCRGTTGCTCATATCTTAACAAATGTAATAAAATGTATTGAGTCTTATATTGGAGTCGAGTAAGTCATTTTGCAGGTACAATCTAGTTAACAGAAGCAGTTGATGATTTTGGGATTATGTTGTATTGGAGCAGCTATATGTAATATGTAATTGATGATTTTGGTCTTAATTTGGGATCAGTTGTATATGCATAATATTGTCAAGTGGTTATGAACACCACAATTGGGTTTTCTTTTGTTTCTAAACAGGTGTCGTAACTCGGTATGTCAAGTTTTTAGGGGAGATGTTGTCCGTTTGTTTACTCGTCTTCGTATATTGTATGTACTCAGCTTTGCTGATTGATTGCGTGTTTTTGTGTTTTGTCCACATTTTCTTCTTTTGGGGGACCTGTGATGATCCTTATTTCACTTGGAAATTATGGGGAGCAGATTTCTCACAGGTTTTGCAARAAAGTGACTAGACTTGGATGGATGGTTTGAGTGGAGAGCAGAACGTACTTTAATAATTTATGCACACACCGTAGACTTTTCAGAACGATTTGATGTTCGTGTTTTGTTATGTTTTAAAAAGGGAATCCTACCTTGGTTTGCGAATAAGGGGCTAAATGGTTCCAACTTGTTAAACGAGTTTTATTTCTCAGATTTTAACACTTTTGTTTGAACTATTTTCTTTTTTGGATTTTCGCTGCAAAATATTGTTTTAGCCTAAACGTTTTAACACGTGACAGTGGCATACCAATAGTTCTCCGTATTTTCGGCTTAATATTTCACAAGTAAAGTGGAGAATTATTGGGGTGTTACATATATACGGTCCAGGAACCATACATACGATTGTATGATTCATATATCTGATCGTATATACGATTGTGGCTGACGTGGCTTGCGAAGTTAGCGATCCGTGCTTAATTTCTAATTTTATCTATCTTTTCGTTCGGGAATTAATATCCGTGTTTTTGCATCTAATCTYCTATSCAATTAACDTTTATCCACTTTTGGATAAAATTAGTGGATAAGATTAATCTTCTAGAATATTCCTAATCATTCTCGAATTATCTGGATTCGAATTTCTGAATTCATTTATTTTAGAAAATTATTTTTAAAAAACTTGTAAAAATCATAGAAAATCCAAGAAAAATCAGAAAAATAATCTAAAAATATCGGCGAACTCAGAAAAATGAGAAGAACAAAATGAAAAGTGGAAATTAGAAAAATAACCTATGAAAAATATTCTAAAAATAAAGAAAAGAGCCTAAAAATAGAAAGTAATTAAAATAAATAAAAATAAATACTTTTCGCCTAGTATTGTGCTCTCTGCAMATGATTTCAAACTCAACTTTAATTTGACTTGCGCAAATGGATTTGGTTTAACGGATGTGGTTTATGGATTTTGTAGCAACTTCCGGAATCAAATCTATTTCGAAATGTCGTATTTTTTCTCATCAGTTATTCAATTTGGGGAGACATTTTTAGGTGTCTACAATATGTTTCTCTATGAACAGTGGTTATCTTCTCAAGGACTATCCGAGTTTCATTGAACATTCTTTTAACACTGCAAATAGACTTATAATGAGAACTCCATCTAGTATCCCTAGAACGTTGTAAAGTGCCAATTTGGTTCAAACCCATTCCAGTCTCAACCTCTTTAATTTCAATAGATTCTCTAATTTCGCAACTTTTCTTTGTTGTAATTKATCATGATGCTTGGATGGATGAAGAGCTCATAATGTTCACAATTAAATTAAGATCTTTGAAAGAATCATGAACCTTAGCTACTTCTCTTGCGGTAGCAATAAGAGCTAGTTGTAGTTTTTTTTTTTTTTGAGAAAAGGTAAGAAAGATATCATTAAAGCTCAAAAATCATACACCACATACAAACCAGGACAAACAAACAGAAGGAAGCAAGTCYACAAGARCAYCTACACAACACAAGGCAAACTACAATTGCTCAACAAAACGCAAAWCAGAYCTACTAAGATTCCTAMGCTTAAGCACCCCCAGCCTAAGTTTAACATCATCAACTAAAGCATTCACCATCATTGTAGGGGCACAAAGACATGCATTCCACAACGCATTATTTCTTGGCTTCCAAAGACCATAAATGAGGCAYTTCAAACAAGCAAACAAAATTGTCCTTCGTGAGCTAGTTGTAGTTGATGTGCTAAACAATGCACTTAATATGCATAACGACAATCTTTCAAAAATAATGCTTGCAAACCATTCCATTCACCCCTCATTTTTTTTTTGCCATGAGCGGGGCCCTAGCCCCTGTTGGCCCCCCTCCCTCCGCCCCTACTCCACTTCCTTAACTATATGATTGTCTGTGTTGATGTTCAAGACTAGGAACTGTCGGTTAATGTGTTTCTCCATGTACACAAATTGACTAAGTCCCCGGGTGCTAAGTAGGGTTGGTATAAGCTTGAAAATCGTCCAGGAAAATCACGGTTTATGACAAACCTATCAAGGCGAGTCCTCGGAAAGTGAATTCTTCTTCTTCAATATTAGTCAGTTTGGTAGGTTAAGTGATCGGGGTAAGGAATGAGTTCACAATCTTCTAAACCGTTGGAATAATAGTTCCAAGTATCTCAGGGCTGCCAAACTGTTTGAGCTCCCAAAACTTATTGATGAGGAGAAACACCAATGTGTGTAATTTACTAAAAAGGACGGTGAGTCCTTGATTGAAAATAAGTATTGGCGGGTGTCTTTTAGAAGTAAGGTACTGCATCCTATACATATTCGCAYTAAATGTATCCCTCTTAATGATTGGAGGACCATGAATTTTTAAAGGCTGACTATGTGGTTGCAGTTACAGAGGCCGAAAAGGTATTCTTTGGGGTCACACTCATTTTTCGAARCATATGTGATCTAATGCTTGTTTTTTTCTCTATAGTAAGGGCTAAAAAGAAACTTCCCGACGCTTGAATAACATGGATGACGTTGCTTATTTTAAACATTTGAAGAGAATCAAATCATGTCCTTTGATAAAAGGAAGCAGGAAAACACAATAAATAGTCCAATCCTCCAACCATTTCTTTTTTCTCACACTTAGATTAATAAGATAAGTGATACTCTAACAATATTTGATCCACTCATCTCTTATTCGACAAGTCTTAGTATATTTTTGTTGGATGAGTAGATGGGCAATTTTTCTAAGTCACAGAAGTGGCTCGCCCATTTGTGATTTGACGAGCTCAGAAGGCTCTCGTCGAGTAGGTAGATGGGTAATTTTTCAAGTCACAAAAGTGATTCGCCCATCTATGATTTGATGAGAGACAATAGTATCTCGTCGAATAGGTAGATGGGTAATTCTTAAGTCACAAAAGTGACTCACCCATCTATGATTCGACGAGAAGCAGTAGGGTCTTGTCGAATGGGTAGATGGGTAATATTAAAGTTAAAAAGGTGACTCGCCCATCTATGATTCGATGAGAAGCAATAAGCTTCCCGCCGAATAGGTATATGGGTAATTTTAAGTCACAAAATTGACTTGCTAGCATCTCAAAAAGTGACTCGCTGGCATCTGAGTCGCAAATCTAAAAAACACACTTTTAAATTTCCCATGTACCAGTTCGACGTATGGAGTTTAAGTTAAATCATTCTTCTTTCCTTAAAAATAGCGAGTAGCATCTTAGTTAAACATCACTTGACTCGTCATTTACAAAAGTTAAAAGACTGATTCGCAACTTGCCTGATGTTTCGGATCTTAACGAGTCAGGTGATCCGCTGGATTAAGTTCAGCAGATCAGGTACTTGTGGTTTTAAATAACCACATCTACCTACTCGATGTATTTAATTTGTTGAGTTAGGTGATCCATTGGATTAAGTTCAGCGGATCAAATACTTGTGGTTTTAAATAACCACATCTACCTGCTCAATGTATTRAATACGTCGAGTCAGGTGATCCGCTAGATTAATGTTCAGCGGATTAGGTACTTGTGATTTTAAATATCCACATCTACCTGCTCGACGTATTTAATTCTTCGAGTCAGGTGACCCGCTAGATTGAGTTTAGCAGATAAGATACTTGTGGATTTAAATAACCACATCTACCTGCTCGACGTATTCAATTTGTTGAATCAAGTGATCAGCTGGATTAAGTTCACCAGATTAGAGATTTGTGGTTTTAAATAACCACATCCACCTGCTCCACACATTCAATTTGTCGAGTTAAGTGATCCGCTGGTTTAAGTTCAGCGGATCAAATACTTGTTACACTGTATCAAATACCTTACTTACACTTGTCTTTTTATGTGTCTTTTCAGAAAAGACCTTCGAAGGTGGCTTCAAAGAAAGCAGAGAAAAGTGAAGGCACTCCTCAAAAGGAGGCCAAAGAAAGCAAGATCACGCAAGACGGTTCAAGAGGGTGAAGGCCCCAAGAAGACTTGGGACAAGGCCGCATATTCAGTCCTCAAAAAACATGATAGGGATTCGGCTGTGGAGGAATAGTCGACGAGGAACTAGCCAAATTTAAGTGGTCCGTAAAGGAAGACATGGAGGCACTTAAAAACAAGGCTTCGGAGGTTGACTAGAAAGCTTCAGATACTGAAAAACTATCGAGCCTCTCAAAAAAGAAGTTGAAGAACTCCAAACCACTAAAAGAAAGGCTTGTGGTTAAGGCTTGGAAGACATGCGAACCATGGTTCAATGTTCCTGGGCTGAGCTACCTCAACAAATGAACCTTTAATTCTTGGAGGAGCGCATTGATAGGCAGGTTGACTTAGCTATGGTCGAGACTCTAAGAAAAGCGGGTCAATAAGTGGAGGATCTTTCACCCGCTCAATATGAATGGAATGACCTTGTCCTGAAATCATCTAGTCCTTCCTCATCCAGCTTTTCCTCCTCCCCTACTTCAAAAGAATGGAAAAGAGAAAAAACAGGAAGATGATGTCGAGGAGATTTCAATTGTCGAATCGTGATTGCCATTTCTGCCATCTTTAGTTGTATTTTATTAAATTTTTAACCCTCCTATATGTAACTTGAACATTTTTGTTTGTAACCTTAATGTTTTTGAGTGTTTTCAAATTGTAACTTAATTTTAATTGGTCGAACCATGAGGTCGACGGATCATGTTATGCAATGTTGCAATTTTTGCTTAACTTCAAGCATCAATGTGCGCGATAGCAGATACTGATTTGTTGATAACAATTAGTGATCTGGTAATTTGAAAAATTCGACACAATCTTCCTTGACCCATTTTGTAGTGGCAACAATTCTCTCCTAGGTGCCCCAAAGTTTGGGAGTAGCGAATCTTGCTTAGCTATTCGTGCAAGTCTTTTATCGAGACGTACATTCAAACTTAAGAAATCCTACTTTTTTGTTTGACATTTACCGATGATTCACCAAGTTTAACTCAGGAAAGCGAGTATTTTCCCTAGAGCCAAGTAGGCAAAACAAATTCACATCCTATTATTGAGAGCTTGCACTAGTGTCTTACATTATTCATTTTTCTTGTGACTTTCTAAGGCTTAGAAAAAACTAGCCAAGGGAGGACAAAAGCATTCAATTCAGGTTTGGATCTAAATTTATTTTCCCTTTTTCATTCACTATTTTTGTTTTCTTTTTCCACATACATAATTTGGGATTTTTGGGTTTACATGTGCACTTGCAACCACTTTGAACTTTCCTTTCTTTGTTAGCCTCATTACAATTCTAATAAAGCCACATTTACATGTCAAGTGGAGCTACATTTGACCTTAGATGTCAAGTGGAGTATGGTTTAGAATGGGTGTATTGGCTACAAGTTGTAAAGCCTTTGGTGTTTAAAGTGTATAAGTTTGAAATGCAATAATATTGCATAGAGATATCCCAAGTGCAAAAAAAAAAAAAAATAATAATAATAATAAAATAGACACAAAGAAGGAAAAAAAAGAAGAAAGAAAACAAGAAAAAGGCACAAAAAAGGGATAATTCAAAGTTTAATTCAAATATTGTTGGCAAAGTTTAAAAATAGGAGAAAGCAAACATGTACATAAATAAGCTTGCCTCAGAAGTAGTGATCGTGAATTTGGGGCACTTTTCCCCAAAATTTTTGCTTGTAAGTTTTAGTGCGAACTCCACTTGTTAGGATTTACCACCACAAGCCAAGGATTTTATCCACATCCACCATTAGCCAACATTACAACCCATAAGCCCCTTTGAGCTTGAGAGTTGAGTCACTTTGGTGGAGGGGTTCACAAGCCTTCTCTTTCATTTTGGATAACTAGCCGTTGCACCGCGCGCGATGCGCGCGGTGCCCCAGACGGTATGCTTAACGTAAGTAAGTTATTTAAAAGTGGTTTTCGCTCGTAGGTTGATAAACCCTTACACTTACACATTGCATAAAACATTTTTTTCTATTAATGTTTATGTCAATTATTGTACAAGCACATCTAAACTTGTACCTAGACCTGTTAGTTTCAATTTCCTTCATAATGTCACTTGGACCAAATTTTTGTCTCATATGCAAAGCTCCAACTATCAATGCCTCTAGCTTATCAACAAGGTAATCTGCACCTTTACTAAGAACCGACCCAACCAAAGCCATGCCTAAGAAGACAAACGCGCAAGCAAGGAGCTTTCCAAGAGTACRCATTGGGACCAGGTCCCCATACGTGTTGTTACCCAACCTGCACAGAACCTAAGGGGTCCTGCTAATCTYTCCGCACAGAACCCAAACTGTTCTACTGCTGCTGTCGCATCCTTGCTGCTACTTCCCTGCACAAATTCATAATTCTTCCTGAGCATTAAGGTTCCTAAAATGCAGTATGCATTTACCCAATCAAAGGCAATTTCTTATGTAGTATGCAGCATGTATTGAGTATATATATTGCCTTATAGTTTATTAGATGAAGCAAAAAATTTAAAGCTAGCCATAAGAAAGGGAGCAAAGGGTTGTGAGAAGTGCAAGACAAATAAACAAGCTGCCATTGATATCTACAATTGTCATCACGTCAGCCATTCGACCATGATTCCTTTCTTCTTTACTCTTTCCCCCAAATTTTCTCTTCTTTTTCCTTCTTTCAAGAATTTTTTTCCCTTTTAGCAGAAAATTTTCTCACAAATACAAGTTAGAAGATAATGCAATAAGTCCAGTCGGTAAGCCTTAACTGTCTCTAAACCAGTAAAATGAAAGCACTTCATATCACATAAATAAGCATGACTATAGAAGCTACAACCTGCATATACAATCATAAAATCAGACTGACGTTAATAATTGTACATTCTAAGCTGATACTATATTACCCGAACTCAACTCATTTTTAGTTTTCCTAATGTCACTTTGCAATCACAGGCTAAAAAGTCTAATCCAATTGAGGTTGAATGCATTCACAGGTTAAGAAATTATACTGAATCGATAAAAAGAATTAATGTTTTGACCTTTAAGGGGTTTATGAACTCCGTAGTCCACCATTTGCAATACCATCAAAACAAAACCTCAAAGCCTGAAAGTATAAAATCAATGACGTTAAACCCTGACACTAACACTAAACACAAGAAAGATCAAGATAATTTACTTTAATAGAAGAAGCCCAACTCTGATCAGGCTTGAACAACGTCGGGGAGAATCAGCAACTATTTCAGGCCCGAACAACACTAACGGAGAACTAATCCTTTCAACACATCTTTTGCAACCTTTGTCAAGTACCAAAATTCTGTTGGAAAACAATTATATTATTAGTATGAGAGAAAATTCCGAAACTTTGTTGATTAAAAACAGAAAAATTCAGAATATACGTACGTYCGTGTACTTATTTGTTTAATTGTAATTTGTACTCCGTACATCTGAAACAGGGTAAAATGAATGAGATTCAATCACTTTCTCAGGAAAATAAATAAATAAATAAAACATGTAAATAACTAAATACAGAAACAAGAAGAATGATTAAACATTCTTAAGCTGAAATATCTAATAATTTTACATACATTAAAAAAATTAAAAATAAAAGTTGTTTTGTCGAAAACACCTTAGTATTCTATGCAAGGTTTCAACCACAAATTTTGGTATTGTTAATGATCTGGGAAAGACAAACTAACCTCCTGCTGTTTTGCCGAAAACACCTTAGCTTTGAACCGTCGGCGATCTGTCGTCTACAATGGATTCTAATAACAGAACAAAGCTTATGTTAGGATGAAAAAAAATCAAATTACCCTACTGAAATCAAGAATGAATTATCAAATTACTTGTACCAACATCAGTTTTCAATTAATTGACAATTGAAACGAATCCAGCGCAAAAACCAGCACAATTGAGATACAAATTAAGCACACACAAACCTGAATGAACCCCAAATGCAAGCAATCCGCTGCTATAAACATTGTAAAATCGAGAAGCGAGCTCTATGGTGAAWTGAAATATCTAGCAAAGCACTGCAAATATGAGTGTTTTAGGGTCGCAAAGAGGAAATGAAAGGACATTTTATATATATTGCACAGAGCACTTCAAGATACATGAGTTTGATATGCCTCTATTAAGAGCCAGCAATCTAGGGCCTCTACGCCATCATATTTACAACATCTGTTTAGGCTGTGAAGTTGACAGCCTGAATGTACTTCAGTGATGTATCWAACAATTAGGGAAAATCTATGGCTTGTATTCTTGCAACTTTCCTTCCTCTAAGTCTACTTTGGCAATTTTTTCACCGGAGTCTTTGTTTTGGCCAATTTCTCAACAATCTCCACGATTGTTATAAGGAACTCAATCCAGGGGTAAAATTGTCCGTTTGCGTTGTAATGTGAGGGTCKAATTGGAATTTCATTTGGACGCATTTAGCTAACGGTTTTCTTACCGTTTTTTAGTTATTTACCTCGTTTTGCTAAGTGATTGTCCCTGTTTACTCTTATCCCTAACTATGGTTCACTTTGTTTTTTTCTTCGGGTTTTATTGTCAATTGAAACCTCATCTCCATTCCATTTCATTGAGCTGGATTTGTTGTGGCTGATATCTTGAGATATCCATACCCTACTCCTTGATCTATTTCCTGCGTTGGTTTTCAAGTCCAATATTTCGGTTATTTCTTCTGGAGTTATTGAACGATCCTGTWTCCTAAAATCCAGGTATTGTCTTCTTATTTGGGGATGTTTAAATGCTAATAGACGTCGCGATTGAATTCGGGGTTTGTTTGTGATTATTATGTGGTTTTCCTTGTATTTCGCTTTTGTAATGTTGTAATGCTAATAGAAACGGACAATTTCGCTTTTGTAATGTTGTTGTATGTTCTGCTTTATTCTAACACCGTGTTAGGATGTTGTTACTATTGATTTTTTTGCATCCTGGGTATTTGTATGTTGGATCTTGGTGATTTTGGATAGTTTTGTTCCCGTAGCTGGGTTGTTTTTCAAACCTATTCGTTTTACAGATAATGGAGTGCATAACTGAATGCGTTTTGGAGGAGGCTCAACAACCAGATGTTAATTTACCTAGTAGTTAACATCTGGTTATTTATGGGGGAGATACTGTTCCTAGTAGTTCTYTTGGTCCTGAACATACCGGATCTCGTAAGGTATTAGGCTTTAATTTATTATTTATGAACAATGTAAATCACAATTCCATTCCCTCTGACTTTGATTCATTTTTCAATTTGAAATGTAGAGAAAGTTAGATGAAGTGGATATCTATGGCGCCGATATTTATCAGGTGTAGTTTCTTATGCCACGATCAAAGCATTGAATTGTTAGTTGTATTAATCGTTGATTGTATTCCCTCTTCTTATTGCAAGTTCTGTGAATGTTATTCCAGGACTCGAATTCCACCAAAGGTGCTATTGTGAAACCCCTTGGACATGTCTMAAGGGTCAGGAATGTATGCCGCGATAGGGTTTGTCACCTAACCTAACCTGATATTCATGATTTATGTTGTTTTATATCCTCATTTGTGTTGGCTCTAAGTGGTTAGGGTTGTTTAAAATTGGCAGGGTCCAAACGTTATTCGCAAAGTGAAATTATTTGGGAAAGTAGTAGGGTCTTTAGACCAAAAGTGTAGGGGATGGGTGATAGAAATGGGTTTTGGGGGATTATTGTCTCTTGTTAATCTTAAGTTGCCTAGGTCCTTATGCTATTGGTTGATGACTAGGATTGACCCCGTTAATGAGCGTCTTATCGTAGGGGGATTGTCCTTTAGGTTCTCATGCAATCAAGTTAGATGGGTGTTGGGCTTGCCCAAGGGGATCAGTTCAGTCCCTTTGTCCTTCTAGTCTGTTGAAGAACATAGAAAGGTTATGGAGTTGGAAGCAAAATATGGACAAGTTCGGACAAATGTTGATGGTCGTTTTGGGAAAGTTGTTATCCGTAGAGGGTTGGTTGTGACTCCAGCAGTGTTGGATAGGTTGCAGTCTGACTTTGAGGATGATGAAGTTCTTGAGTTTAAAATGCTGTTCTTGTTGGCTGCTTTGGATATGGTATTGTGTCCAACACAGTGTACTCGTTTTCCTAAGGAATTGATGCTGCGCTTGCTTGTGCTTCTTCCCCCGCAACTTCAATTGGTGTTCCCTAGTGTCTGAAAGGTTAATGGCCAGCGCGAAGAGTTTTGGTGATCGCTTCTATAATTATGGCTTTGCTGGAGGTTGTGGGGGATGCACGTTGTTTGTTGCGGTAATGCCTTTATTATCCTTTGTATTTTTTTAGGCGAATATCATCATATTTCGTTCACGATTGAATTCTATGGTTTTGACCTTCAGATTTTTTACTTTGACCGTCTTAAGAGAAATGGAGTGTGTTGGGGAAAACCTCCTCGTGTGAAGGCGTGTACTGTCGAGGAGATGAAGAAGGCCTGCAATGCCGACACGCCTCAAGATGACGGAGATTATGGTTCTGTAGGGGTTAGTAAATAAAGTTTTAGTTATGCATAAAATGTGAATTAGCCGTTGTTTTTTTTCACTTGCTTGTCCATTCTGATCGTCCTTTGATTTTGCCCAATAGGTTATCGATGTCGCATATGGGGAGCCTCATCCACTTGATGCGAGGGATGCAGATTGTTCATTAGGAGACGATGTAGACGYCGATGTGTGAATAAATGTCYAATTTATGCTACATTGTCTAGTCCCCTTAGTTGAATAATGGTGATATTTTTCACAATTATGTACAATTGAATAAGCATGAATTTTGCACAATAATAATTGTGTTGTGTGCTTGTTATGTTTTTTATTTGTAATTAGTTGAGCTTGGACAGATGGGATTTGAAGTACATTTCAGTTTTATATTGTAATCTTTTCACACAAAAATTGTAGTAATCACCTTGTATTTCTTTTCTTATATGAAATTGTTTTCCTTTTTMATCCTAATTGAAAATTCGCAGCATATTTCATTAGATTCCCTTATTCATTTTGCGATTATGATGTTTCTCCATTTACTGGACAACAAAATAAATCTTTCGTTGACATTACTTCTGTCAAAGCTTGTGTTACATTTCATATGATGTTCATATAATTTAGTATTACCATTAGGTACGCATGCTACTGAGTTGTCAGGTGATCGAAAGCACAAAATAACAACATCGCAAACAATAAAAAAAACCTAAGGGAATTCTCATATGAAGGTTTTCTGGCCAGCAACATACATACATACATTCAAGGTGACAAATGTTTTGGCATGTGCTGCTATCTACTTAGCACACATGATATGTTATTGCAGTTTTAATTACAAGGAGACAATTTGATTCACTGCACACCCACAAAAGATGTTAATAGACTAAGAAATAGTTCTAAAGCTTAAGGTACTCCAAAGAGGATGTTGTGGGATTAATGGCTTAGGCATCATTGTTCCAAATAATAAATACACACATATCAGACAATGGTAACCCAAAAGTTATCCCAAATACAAATTCTCACTAAGCCATACGTCCAACAACCTCTTGCGTCCCGTCTGGATTGGGCTAGAAAGATTGGTTYGGGTTGTTGTCAGGGTTACCCCAGATTTAGTGGGTGAGATACTTTCCGCAGTATAGTATGCTCCCATTCTTGATTGGATAAGCTCCAAGCACTCCAACTCGAGGGATTTCAACCTTGTTATGCATTAGATAAAACTCGTTGTACTTGTATCRTGCATACTCCGCCCAACGATTGTATACCTCAACCATCCTCTCAGTTGGAGCAAAAGTGGTGGTCCACTTGACAGCATCTTTGTCCACAGCTTGTACGAAGGTGACTTGCTTCACATGAGTGTTAGTGTTGAAGTTTATGTCCTGTTTCATAAGTGACATTTGAAGGTTACACAATACATAGCAAAGAAAATGATGCAAGGCACAAAAGAAGGCAAAGATGTTAATGATTTCAAATTATACTATAAGCATTATGTCCATTGTTTCTCTACTCCAAATGAATTGTGGTATATCATTTCACCAATTTTCTTTATCAAGTCTAATTGTGATAGTCACTTTTTATTGCGTATGTCTAATTGTATATTCATCCTACTTACACATAGTACGTTGATGGGATTATTATCATACTCACACTTTATTATGTTTGCATAATTTTATAATTATCCGACGATAACATAAGACAATGATGGGATCACTAATGCTGCAGGAAGAAACATAGTTGAACAACAGCCAAGATTCAAGAGAAACCACCAATGTTTGTCTAATCTATACAGATAAATGTTTGCGTAATTAGTATACTCACACCACATTACGTATGTCCAAATGTATAATTAGTTGATTTAAACAGAACTTAATGATATGATAATTATGATACTCGCACTTCATTATGTATGTGTAATTGTATATTTATTCGACTTGAACAACATAGACGATGGGATAATTGTCATACTCACAATATATCATACATGCATAAATTTGTATTAATTTAACAACAACAAAAAACATTCATGGGATCACTTTTGTGACAGGAACTACCTAAGTTCAACAATAAACAACACTCAATATTGCAGGAACAATTACATGCAAGTCGTCCCAATTTCACCAAGTGAATCAGCTTAGATGCATGATATGTGCCAATAAACCCCCTATTGCAGTACAACAGAAGGATTGTTACCAAAATGTCACCTTTAACATAAATAGGACATGTACAACTAAAGGGAAAGCAGTGCCTACGCTAAAAAGTAGAGATCAAATAATTAAGTTGTAAACCAGTAGAGTTACCTCGGTCCCTTTGACACCAATGCGGTCTCCATCTTTAACGCCAGATCTCTCAGCAGTAGTATCCGGAGTGACTGTGCAACCAAGGCAATGAAAAGTTATCTTGTCCGCAGTTGTATCAAGCTTCGCAGCGTAGTCGTCGAAGATGTGTTGGAGCCGGTATCCTGGGTTCATTTCATACCAGACCCCATCATCCTCTGGGTGTCCGTTGAAAACCAGGACACATATGTGTGTGATGAACTCAATTGAGTCCTCAYTTGAGCAAACCTCCTTAGTGCTTTCCTTCTTGGTTTTGGGTGAGTTCATTATTTTCTTCTGCAACTCAGGGCTAAATTTGGATACGACTTTAGATAGAACCTTGTCAACCTCAGAGAGGCCATCATAGAACAGCCTCATGTGTTTTTCAAAGCGCTCTTTCTTCTCCTCCAACGAATTGTCAGTACTCTGGCTATGTCCTTCAGAGAATTCGTGAAACCTACGAAGCTTCTTGTTGATGGCGTTTGTAGACAACTCTCGGTGGGTTCCAACTTTGTTCTTTGATGGATTCTTTAGCCCGATGTGAATCCCCCCACACTGAATGCTTGGAGGGCTTTTTGATTTTTCAGAAGGGACCCTCTTCTTTGTTGCTGGTGGTGATTTTCCTTTCCTCTTCCTCTCATTTATCTCATGAGTGTTTCTTGAACTTGACCCCATGGTAATGTTTGGAAGTTCAACTCAGTTTTGGGTTTTGCTTTATGTAGCGTGAAGTGGTGACAGAGGGTAGTGTTGTGCTTATATAGTAGAAACTTTGTTAGGAAACAAGGGTTGTCATTAGCAGCTTATATGACAACGTTAACAAAAGCTTATTGTTACTTTTGTGACTAATGACCACGTTATGGAGTGCAACGACTACTTTTTAAAATTTCAACCAATAGGTGGTCGAAAAGTGATTTTGCTTTTTGTTGATTTARAGTAACATTTTGCTAAGCTTTTCATTAACTCAAATTGCAAATGGACCAGCATTGTTGGTATGGGTCCATTAGTCAACCACAGTCCAATATTTGGGAAGCCCCAGCCCATTCTACTAAAATTGCAAGTCACACACGTGTGCATGACATAACTCCATCCATCAAAACAAACTACGTTGACCAAGTCAACCTACTACCAACTCATGATTTGGGAAAGTACTTTATAATTTAAACCGAATTAGAACGCATTGGATGATTAATATATTTTAAGCAAGGTTGTTATAACAACGATAATTTTATTTTGTATTCGTGTTTGTATTTTGATCTCTTATTTTTTTTAAATGTCCCCGTATTAAATTATTATAATTAGAAGTTTGTTGTTCGGTCACTATTTTCTAGGATTAATCCTTGAATTTTATTTTTGATCTTTAGTTAATGTTCCCCGAACGCTTTATTGTCATCTAATTATTCTTTTATACATGCGTCAAAGAAATTAGTTTAAGTTATTTTTTGTTATTACCGACCGTATTTTTTACGATTACTTAATGTTCCCCGAACGCTTTGTCGTCATCTAGTTATTCTTTTTTACGTGCTTCGAAGAAATTAGTTTAAGTTCTTTTTTGTTGTTACCGACCGTATTTTTTACGATTACTTAATGTTCCCCGAACGCTTTATTGTCATCTAYTTATTCTTTTWTACYTGCMTSWAAGAAATTAGTTTAAGTTATTTTTTGTTATTACCGACCGTATTTTTTACGATTACTTAATGTTCCCCGAACGCTTTYTRGTCATCTAGTTATTCTTTTTTACGTGCTTGTAAGAAATTAGTTTAAGTTGATTTTTGTTGTTACTGACCGTTTTTTTTACGATTAGTCGTTGTATGTTTAATTGCCCGCGTTTTACGTTGTAAACGCCTAATATGTCTACTTTTGCCCAATACTTGCTTATCTAACTTATAATTGTAATTGATCGTCTAACTTCAATGATCACGGATTTCGACGTGAATAAGCATAGTTATGTTTTTATTGGAAGTGAATTTACTTCCCAATCAAATCAAGTAATGTGAACCGTTCAATATCTCTTAAATAAGRGTTGCATCACCATACTCCATCTCACACACCATCACCAATATTCAGTGAACAGAACTCAATTGAGTCCCTTCCATTCCATATCCATTGTAATCCCAAAGTTCAACCAAAATCCTTTCAAAATGAGCTTTCACCATGTCGATGCAACGCAAGRGATCTCTCAGTCGACTGAGATTGTTGTTGCAGTTGATCCACAACTGGTTCCCCTGGCCATTAACATTCCTAAAACCATGAAGAGAAGGAGGTCCATTAGAGTCAAGAGACAGAGGAAGGTGAAGAAAGCAAGGACAAACCCCCAAGGTTCTTCAAACCCTAAACCTGAAGTGAGCGGCTCAACCACTGCGATGACCATTCCACCACATGATGCCRAGGAAGATCCAAACTACAGGGACTTCATCAACCATGTGAAGGCTCATCCAGAAGATTACAAGGAACTTTTCTAGTCAACTGAATTTGGGAAGTGGATGTTAATTTAGATTTCATCTGTTTTATTTTGTTTTTTTTTTTTGGAAAATGGCAAACCCTTGGTTGGTTAATGTGGGGGGGAGTGGTTTAATCAGGAAGTTTAGGGTTGTTTACTTTTGGATGCTCAGATGTTTTGTCACAAATGATTCTAAATGCTTGTAAAAAAAAGTGTTGTTAATGTTTAATGCTAATTTGGTTTGCCAAATCATGTTTTCACTGTTCTTCAACAATAGGTGTTCCTGTTCCTTACGCTTGTTTAATCCTCTAAACTGGTTTTAAGTACTAGTAAAATTTTGGTTTGTGAAGGTGATTAAATTTTGGGATAACAGGGGTAATCGTAAACTTCATGTTTTCCCCGAATCAAGGTTTTTAGATTAAAAAGCAATAACATAATCAAACTTGATTATAATAAATAAAATTATAAACTCGATAAACAATATTGGTATTGGAACATCGTTACTAACATGAGTTATCGTAGACGATTTTTCCCCGAATCAAGGTTTTCAGATTAAAAAGCAATAGCATAATAAAACTTGATTATAATAAATAAAATTATAAACTCGATAAACAATATTGGTATTGGAACATCGTTACTAACAGGGGTTATCGTAGACCGTTTTTGCCCCGAATCAATTTTTTAGATTAAAAAGCAATAGCATAATCAAACTTCATTATAATAAATAAATTTATAAACTCGATAAACAAAATTGGTATTGGAACATCGTTGCTAACAGGGGTATTCGTAAACCAACCAATTAGGTCTAGTGATGCCAATGTTACTTGTTTAGTAATCTCCCGTTATCAAACGATATTCATTAAAAGGGTAAAACTTCTTTTGTGCGTTTATGGTTAATTTGCAGGCTATTCTTGGTTTCGTAATAGTAGTAACTAACGTRGTCGGACCAAATTCAACCAATCGATGGATCCATGAGGTTCAATGTGACACTTTAATCGATGAGAATAATATTAATTTCGTCTTTAGAAACGTCTATCAAGCGAGATTCAATGTCAAACAGTCGATGGTGCAATGAGGTTTGGTTCAGCTTGCCATTTTCCAATGATGCCAATGTTACTTGTTTTGTAATCTTCCTTTAGTAAATGGTTTTCATTAATAGGGTAAAACTTCTTTGGTGCTTTTAAAAAAAATTGGCAGGCGATTCTCCATTCATCGGTTGTCGTTAACCAGTMATGCCAATGGTACTTGTTTAGTAATCTCCAATTAACAAACGGTATTAATTAAAAGGGTAAAACTTGTTTTTTGCYTTTATAGATATTTTGCAGGCTACTCTTGTTTTCGTAATAGCAGTAACTAACGTCTTTGGACCAAATTCAACCAATCGATGGATCCATTATGTTCAATGTGACACTTTAATCGCTGAGAATAATATTAATTCCGTCTTTAGAAACGTCTATCGAGCGAGATTCAATGTGACACATTCCATGGTGCAATGAGGTTCGGTTTAGGTTGTCGTTATCCAGGGATGCCAATGTGAAAAACATTGATGATTCAACGAGGTTCGATGGTGTAATGAGGTTCGGTTTAGGTTGTCGGTATCCAGGGATGCCAATGTGAAAAATGTCGTTATCCAGTGATGGCTTTACGCTTTTAGTTTAGTAATCTCCCGTTATCAAAGCCTTTTCGTAAATGCCAATGAAACGTCTATTGTCTTTCGATAGAAATTTTGTAGGAGATATATGGATTTCAAATGACAAAAATGATAACAACGTCTATGGATTTCTATCGGAATTCGTGTTTTGATTGATACCTATTACTAATTTAGTAGGAGAAATTTGCCAATGCTACTAAAATCCATGTGGATAGGTAAGTATGTTCGTGAATGGTTTTTCGTGAGATCTCACGTTACTAGATCTTTTTAAATTAAAAAGAATAAAAGTCCAATAATTCTGTAAGCTAAAATTTAGTCTCCAAAATATTGTTATCGAATAACAATAAGTTGTCTGCCCATTATTTGAGTGAGGCCAAACCAACTAAAGTGGACCAGTATTTGACTCTCATATTATAAAAACGCAAAACTACAAAAAATATTTTTGTAGAAAATTTGTGTGAATCAATTGGWTTAGTAGAAATTATCAAATTAATATCTAGCCAGCAGTTTATGGAATTTACGAGCACAAATTAACCCACACCCCATTTGAAACCCCAATGATACCCATTCCCTAAAGTTACCCTATACACCATTCCATTCCCTAAAAAACCCTACTCTCGACATCCATATCTATTTACAAAAAAAAAAGGCAAATTGCAAAAAAAAAAGCAAGTAAATTCCGAACCAATTACAGCCATACGATGAAAGGAGATCTAAGGGTATGGTATTGTGTAAAGGAATCCGGATTGCCACCATCAGCAATCCGTTAGAACAGTAAACAAAAAATTTGACGAATTGTTTTTCAATTTACCGCCCAAWTTTTCAATCTTTCCCCCCATAAGCATAGGATTCTGAATTTGATATTCATTAGGGTGTAAACCCCAAACAAAACCCACACTCCCCCTCCTTACTCAACCCATACACTGAAAACATCTTAACAATGGCTAAGCAAACACAAAAAGCAAACACAGACTCACCGCCTTACATCACTTTAATGGATAGCCAARAAAGCACAATGAAGGAGGTACCATTCTCTGAGTATACATACTTCATCCCCAAAGATACGGGAGAAGTTGTTCTAACGTCACATCAAGTGTTCGATATGGTGTTGTACCCAAACAAGCGGTGTGTTGAAAAATTGTCCAACCCCAAATGAGGCTAGAAGGAGGGGGTGGTCTACCTGCGTACCTTCCCAACTACAATGATATGAAGGGAATGGTTGATCTGGAAAAGCTTTAGTTGAAGTTGGAAAAGATTGCTTTAAACAACCAAGACAAGCCCCTGTTTGAATCTGGTTTTTTCGAACAAATTAGTGATCCAGCCCCTGATTTGGAAATGTTGAACCAAGTGTATGCATTAAATCAAGGTAAGGTTGTGCTTGAGATTGGTTCTTACACAGATTGTGTTTAGGTATTCTCTCTACCCTCATCCTTGCTTAAAATTGAGTTTGATGTCCAACGTAATCATATGTTGTTCTACCCTACTGTCGTTGTTAACATGGTAACTCTAAATTCTACATTCTCGCCTGTTAGTCGTAACTTAAATGGCATAAAATTAGTTGTCTAGAATGCGAGGGGTTTAGCCCGGCCTTCCCTACGGAGAAACCTAATTTCCTAAAAGACCTCTTACTCACCAATGGTTCTCTTAATAACGGAAGCTCGAATCTCCAATCAAAACTTCAAACTAATTTCCGAGCATCTTCAACTGGACTTGGATTGGTTGATGATTGAGTCTGTTGGAATAATTGGTGGCGTGGTGGTAATGTGGAAAAGATCTGAAATTGTTGGAGCTAGCCTTGAGGGTGTTAGCGATTACAGCAGCTTAATCAAAGGACGTTTACAAGTATTTAATTAAAATCTGGCAATGAATGGTGTATTCGATTTATTAATCTCTGCTTATCTTAATTTCGRAATCATTGACAACGAAAATGGAAAAAACTAACATCGACCCACTTAAACTAAAGATTATGCCTGAAGATGATTAGGAGGGCTTGCTTATTATAGCTGCTACATATGAAAACAAGCAGACYGTTGTTGGATTCTGTTCTCTGATGTTGTTAATTTGTGTATCTGTTAGACTGGGGTGTGTCCTGTATTCACAAACATGTCCTGTTTTCGCAAGTATTTGGTGTTGACAATTACATGGTAATCAATCAAGAGCATTCGTTTTGATTTAGTCGATGATGCATGTACTGCATTGACTTTTAATTGAAKAAAATCAGTGTATTCGATTTAAATTACTTTCGTAATTAACATGGTTAGCTGGTGTCACCAACAACCCCCTGTTTGCAATCAGATTTCTAAATGTAATAGTATTGTGTTGCCATTTAAGTGGATTTGCATTGAATTCATTTACATGTATCCTTCGAGGCAGCAACACAAATGACCAATATGGGAATCCATTTCATATGATTATCTAGTGACAATGAGGGCGAGGTGAGCCAACAAAGCAACACTACAATTAGAGAGTAAGTTAAAAATGAAGCAGCTCACACTMGCAAACGCTTAGAGCTAAGTAGTATACTACAGGGAAATGAGAACATAATTCAATAACATCATGTGGTGTCTTAGATTATACTTCCACAGCCCTCAAGGGTACATCAAAAATCTTCAGTAATGCTCAAGACAGGTTAAGGAGTAAGTCAATATTATCAAACGATAACTCAWTTCTGCACATTAGGTCGTCGTCATCTGCTACGTATGCTTCTGAGATTCCAAGGTCAGCCGCAAACGAAACACTCTTCCTTCGCTTAACCTGCATTTAGTGAATCACTTAATTAAGAAAATGACAAATAAAGAAATCGAATTAGTTCCATTGGATCCACATACCGGAAATTTCTGACCACTGCTAGTTGATGGGTTACCATTCGCCGTGCTCTGTCACAAATCACAATGTAACATTTAAAAAGGTGATTGAACAACATAACTTTAAACAGTACAAAAAGATMAATCAAGGTCCAACATTACCTCTTGGGTTGCATTGAAGCAGTTCTCGGGGACATCATCCAGCAATGGATTTGCATAACCGGTCTTCGATGCCGTCGCCTTAGGAGGCCTTCCCCTCTTCTTCTTGTTTTCAGTGTTGGAATCCTTTTTTTGGTGTACCAACATGTTTCCATTGAAGACTTGTAGCGTGACCCTCTTGGTCTACCACGTTTTTTAGGAACGGCAGGATCCTTTACGAATGGTGTGGCCGAATTACAACTGCAAGGAGTTCCATTGATTCCGACTGAGCCGGTATTGTGAAGACAACCTGAGCTTGTGATCATTGGGGCAGCAGTGTCTTCATTAGCATTACTTGACAATGTGGCAGCGGAACCAGTAGCACAATTGACATTTGAATTAGCGAAGGAAGCGGTGTTTGTGGACTGGTCTTTTTTGCCAAGGTTCACCCTTAATTCCTCGTCTATTCTTTGAAGTCCCTGCAGAACAATTTCAGTTCCTTGATCAGACTTTGAAGCAAGTTCAGATATGGGTTCAAAAGAAACGGCTAACGTGTGAAGTCGTTCCACTTCTTTGGTTCGGGACAGATCATGGTACGCAACTTTCACAACCATATGCTTCCGCTCAACGTCTTTTCTCCATCTCCTAAGAATAAATTTTGGAGGAATCTCATCAACTTGCAACTTATCATAAACACGCACCAAATTCTTGCACATTATTCCTTCCGTTTGAAACTTGAAGTAGTTACAAGTTGCTTCCCGTGAAACAACATTGAAATCGACACAGTAGCTTGTTTGCTTGTCAGTAACCATCCATGTCCCCTTCTCTTTTTCCTTCACCCACACCCTATCTTGAATGACAAATTTCATGTTTTCAGAATCAACAACGTGCTCACAATCAACCATAACATATGTCATCTTCTGACATTCAGCTTGAAACCTCTTGAAAATGTCACAAGTGTAATAATTACGAAACAATCTTTTGAGGGTGTAGGCAGTGCATAGATATTGCCTCAATACTTCAGACTTCAAATCTGCTTCATTCTCCTGAATAATACGCTTCTCAACTGCCTGAACATATTTCTCACCAAACTCATAAAACGGAGTGTCTCGAGTCAAGTATTGGTCAAAAAAACTATTGATGCTTTCACACCGTTGCGTGGACCGCATTCCTGCCCAAAAGTGATCTGTCAGGAAACATGGCACCCATATATGACGCTCCGCAAAAAGGAGAGTCAACCACTCATTAGTCTCCAATTCAAACTTCGCAACAACAGAATGCCATCGGACCTTAAAGTCAACATGACCCAYGCTATTATAAACGGCATCCAACAGTGCGTCCTTGATGTCAAGATTGTCAACGTACCTGTCAATTAAATTACAAATTTACTTTATATTAATTTACTTCAATAAGTATAGAAAATTCAAAATTAAACAACTACCATACTCAAACCTTACTTTTCATGATAGCCTAATTTGTAAGGGAGCTTCTGCAAAATGTGTCATATACACCAACGGTGTTTGGTGTGTGGCATTACGTCCTCTAGCGGTTTCCTAATTGCAGCAGCCTGGTCTGTGAGTATGCCACCTGGTGCAACTCCCTTCATGCACAGCAACCACTGCTTGAATACCCACTCAAAGGTCTCGGAATCCTCCTTTGAAATTAGAGCACAACCAAATAGAATGGTCTGATCGTGATGATTCACACCAACAAAGTTTGCAAAGGGTAGAGCATATTGATTAGTAAGATAAGTGGTGTCAAAACAAACCACATCAGATAACTCTTCATATGTCGCTATACTTCGAGGGTCAACCCAAAATATATCTTTCATGTAACCTTCTGAATCTAACCTYTGTGTGTGGTAAAAGCTTGGATTATCCCTACGCAACTTGTCAAAGTACGATATAAGGGCATTAGTGTCTCCTCCCTYCATCTTAAGCCTTCTATGCTCATGGACCACATGTCTTATATCCACCTCAGTGAAAGGCATGTTCTGATAARCGCCCCTCTCATGAGCGAGACAGTTCATAATCTTTGCAATTGGTACACCGGCATGATAATCACTCYAGATCCTTCTCTTCAACGAATCAGTTAACGCCTCCATACGGTACTCCTTCACCATTTTCGRAGTTCGTGGTTGAGGTGTATGGTTAGTGTGTTCCAAAACAACGCTTCGTATAACCCACTCCTTCACAGGGTTAATGGTTGCATATAGTTTTGCCTTGCAAAAACACCTTTTCGACTTTCGCCTACGAGGAAATCCAGAATCTTTGTCCTCGTTAAGGCACTCACCACCACCCTTTGACAACTGCTTTGACTTCCTTTTAGACGGTGCATCAGGATCGCCTGAACAAGAACACCTCCAAGTGGTTGCCCTACGTTCTTTCKCTGTCCTATACGAACCTTGAGGCCTAATAACACCAAACCCAACAAACTTTGTATATTTCTTGTAAAATTTCTCCACATCAAGCATTGTTCTAAAAACCATTCCCGCTGTAGGCTCCTGAACATCAAGATCAAACTCGCTTTGTAGCCCAGGAGACGCATCGACAAATAATAAAGGGCCCTTCTTAGATAACAACCTTGGACTACGTCTAGGAGTGACCCGATAAAGGGTATTATTCTCCAACAAATCAACATTTGTACACCTAAGGGAGACAGGCTCATCATGAACAGCCACATTGGTTCTCATACATCCGTCTACAAAAGTTGGTTAAAAACACCAAATTACAAAACAAACATTTCTGGAAATCCAAATGCTTCTCAATGGAAGTTACAAACGTTGGAGCATGACAGGACGCAGACATTTAGGAACTATTTAACAAGGAATAATAACATAACAGAACAACCAACACAAAAATGCTTGTCCATGCAATTAAGGAAACTTAATAACTATAATWAGTCGAGAACTTCAAAAGCAGATAAACAACTATTAGAAATTTCACCATTCAAATGATGTCTTTGCAAACCAAATTAGTATACACGAAAAACCCTAAAACTAGATATTATACAAGTGGCACGGACAGTTAGCTGAAGACTAACTAGTAAAATCAAACATCACTAAAACGTACCAYATATGACACATGAACTACTGCACTAACGAGTTTTGCACAACAATTGTTTCCGAGACATAGTAGGTTTCACTGGAAATGCAATTAAGCAGCAACAGAGACTTAACAAATTTCGAAAGAGAAGCAAAACAAACAATTAACAATTAAATTTAAACTTGCGTGAAGTAGGCTGCCTTTCCTTGTCAACAACACCAACGCGAGAATCATCATCTTCGAATGGAGAATCCATTAGTGGAGAAAAATGGCTAAATACAAAGAAAAGAGGTGGAGTACAAAATGAGTTATTTGACAGAGGTTAAATTTTGAAATCACTCAACAAAAAAGCAAAAAAAATATAGTGAGACCATGTGCAACTAACTTGACCAGGGTGAAGCTCTAAACTAGTCTACAGCAAAAGAAACGGGCAAGAGGGATGATAACGTAGCGTCTTAATTTCCGTCAAACAAAAAGGGAGTTAATGGCCTACGTGCAGCATGCAAAGTCTTCCGATTTTTAACATAAATGCCACTGGATTGAGTTCCTTATAACAATTCTGGAGATTGTTTAGAAATTACCCCTTTGTTTTCCCCTTTTTTTTTGTTATTTTTTACTTACAGGAACTAAACTAAACCGTTTGTGGTTATATTGGAAATATGGAACTAATATAGCCACTATTTGAACTCTCTAAAACTTAATTGCTTATTTTATAGCATATGTGAAGCTAAAAAGAAGCCATCAAATGAACAATACTAATAAGCATCACGTAGTCCACACACATTAACAACATCAATAAATTTCTAAGTACTCCTTACTCAATAACAATTCCGTTTGAAGTTCGTGATGAACCCCATAACATGATGGTGACTCTTGAGCATTGTTTTCGATCTTATTGGTGTTTACCCCCCTTTTCTATAATTATCTTATTAAGTATTTATGGTGTGGTTTCCTTTTAAATTGTAATAAGGTAAAACAATTCTTGAATTATATGATGATTCTAGGATTTTTAGCATTAACATAATATAAAAAGGACCATGTATGATGTACTTGATCAAACACAAAATAGGTTCAAGAAATAGGCCAAATATCACCAGCATATCACTTCACCTTGCAATTATCGTCACAAAGGCATGATAAAGCATAATAGCACGCACCAATCAATTATTATTTTTACTTTTTTCATAATTAAGCTTATTACGATATATCAGTAAGATAGGCATTAATTGTGGGGTATATACTGATATAGTTGTAGTGATAAAGGATGAGGAAACTTGATTTTTAAAACAAAAACCTTAGGACTCAGTATTGGTCTCCCAAAATAAACAGAACATAATCAAAGGAGGAATAACATTTGGAAGGGATTGATTTTAGTAATACCTAACAATATTTACACATCACATGATCAAAACCTTCAAGTTGACTGAGATTCCATTGACTTAGATTGACCCATACCACGTCTTGCACATAAAGATGTGGACAGTAAAGATCCTCCTACATTTATTAACATAGTTCATTAACATGAAGTATAACCCTAACCAAGCCAACAAAGATGAGAAAGGGTTTTGACATACATGGCTAAAGTAGAAATTTAGAAAAAGAGGAAGAGGCCCTTGACATAGAATGAAAAATTATGAAAGGAGTGGAGACCTGATCGGGTTGAGCAACATCAAAAAAGATTGCAACGACCAAGAACTGCAGCTGCTAACTTTTCACACCTTGTATTCAGTCGTTGTTCCATCTTCTTGCTGCAATTAAGGAAATTTCTACTTAAACCAATKACTAATATAAAGATCCATCAAAGAAGGTAAAAAAWCATAGCACAAACCACCTTTCACTCCGAAAATCAAATAGTACATTGCAATCACAAAACGCAAGAATATTACAAAATTTTCAATCATAAAATCAAAATACATGAAAATCACAACTAAACACAAAGGTACAAATTCAACTTACAATATAGATTCGAAGTTCAACTTTACTAACTATTAAAGAATATATAAGCTTAATCATACAATGAACATCATGCAAAGTATACAACAAACCTAACAATACAGAACAMAGCTTATAGCATGAAAAAGTTGAGAGAGTATTTGGAGTTGAGAGGACATTCCTGTTTGGATCCCAACTCTAGCAACTGCTACGAATACATGAGCCCTAAATCCAATTGCAAATTATCTCCCAACCCTAAAAACCCAAAATAATTTCAGGTAAAATCAGCAAAAAAAAAAAGCTCAAATCACAACAAAAAATACAACAATAAACGAGATTATAAACCCTATAAAAGTATTAACTCCAATTACAAATTACCTCCCAAACCTAAAAGCCCATAATAATTTCAGCCACAATCAGCCAAAAATAGCTCAAATCACAACAAACAAAAAATACAGCAATAAACCAGATTATAAACCCTATAAAAGTATCAATTACTAATTTAAACACACAGAATATTGTTCATACCTACACCAATAGTTTTGCTGAAGCACAGGGAGCCAATATAGCAATACAACATAGCTCATAAACTACATACCTTGTCTGTTATCTCTAACATAGCTCATAAACTTAAACACAAAACATAATAGCAAAAAAACAAATAATCCAACCAACAAACTCTCTACAACATAAAAACTTAATTTTAATCGWTGATGAATCTCAACAATTAATCACACAAAAATCATAGATCTAGAGTTTGTTAGAAATACCTTTTACGCCTTTGAACAAATGGCAAGCTCTTCGCTTGCTCCTCTGCAAAATTAACACAAAAAAACGCATGAGATGGTTGCAAATCTATGATTCGCGAGCCATAACCCAAATCAAAACGAAATCAAAGAACATTAAATACTCAGAGAAAATTAACCTAAAAAAAATCAAACTAAAATGGCCAAAAAAAATACTCACTCGATTTCAATCTTCTTTTCATTTCCAATCCCCAACCGATCTGTAGATAATAAAGGGTTAATAATAGGGTTCGAAAATAATGAAGATAAAATGAAATTAAAAAATCAGAAGAAGAACTCTAAATCAACTCAGAATTCGAAAATAAAATGAAATAAAAAAATCAAAATTAGTACAGTAGCAAGCATAGACAAACGAATTATGAAATGAAGATATAAACCTTATTAGAAGACGACTCCAAATGAACCTAGAAAAATTCAAAAAATAAAAGAAATGAGATGAAACTGTAGATCCAAACAAAACACACGAAAAAAGATTGAAGGGTAGCAAAAAAAATGAGTTGGGAAAACAAAGGAACAAGTTGAAGGCTATCAATTGTTGAGCTTAGAAAAGAAAGGAAGAGGGAGAAGGGTAGCAAACCATTGGAGCTTTGAGCTTTAGGAAGCCAAAAAGCAAGAGCTTGAAGGAGGAGCTGAGTTGGTTGCTAGCTCTGAGATCCAATGTCATGTTATCTTGAAAAGTGGGAAAGGAGGTTTAATGTGGAAGGGTTCTCAGAGTGTGGACTTGGGGGATATTCAAGGGCCGGGCTCTGGATGGTGGACTTGGGGGTAGTCACGGGCTGGGCTCCTTGACTGGACTGCCGAGGTGGAAACTTGAGGGGCCAACTCCACTGTTCATACTGTACATATGAACAGTGATTGCTTCCTCTCTTTTTATATGGCAAGGATTAGTGCAAGAACTTAGATACATTGTCASTAGAGATGGTCATGGGCCGGATCTGGACTGGATCTAGCTGGATCCAGATCCAACCCATGTTTTTTTAATTGGACCCATATCCGACCCATATCCATTGGGTCTAGAAATTTAAGATCCATATCCAGATCCGCTGGGTCTGATGGATCTAGGGTCTATAAATGGATCTAATGGATCTTCATTTATATAATTATAAGAAGTAAATTTTAGCGTACAAACTAGTAATAAATTAACGTCAACAAACATTCCTCATTACGTACATTAAAAAGTCACAAGTTCATAACCGATAATACAAATCAAATCACACAACAATAAACCGATAGGCCATATAAGTACACTCAAACTTCCTTCGGATACAATAAGTCTAACAAGAATACAAGATAATACAAGTCAAATCATACAATAATAAACCGATACACCATATAAGTACATTCAAACTTCTTTCGGATACAATGAGTCTAACGTCATCTTCCAAATTCCACTTTGTTCACTAATCATCAATATCCTCATCTAAGTCCTGTTTAAAAAAAAGTAAAAAGGAAATTAGTTAAAGTATAGATTAAAATTAAATTGATCTTATATTGATTATTCAATTTAGAAAGAAAATATATACATACCATGTCAATAATGTCGACTACTTCGGCATCCTTTTCAACCTCAAAATCATCAGTAATTGTGGAGCAAGAGAATGAATCTCCTGATGTACCTTATTCAAGTTTTGAAATTTAATCAGTAATAAAGCATGACAAAAATACAGTAGAATGTCAAATAGAATGGACATTACTTTTGAGGCTTCACATCTCATCATCCAATTTGTAGTGCACATTAAGGCTTCCACCGTGTTTGTTGAAGTGAAGTCTAGAACGATGTGACTAACAACTCTTCACCTTGCTAAACGTCTCTCCGAAGCCACGTTGAAACAGGAATACTCGACGTCTCTGAATCTTTGCAAAGTTGGATACTTTATGTCCTTTTTCCACCAGTAAAGTATATCAAACTCATCATCATCCGTAATGGATCATCCTCTAAAATAATGGTCCACTTCACAACCATCACATTTACCTTTTCTTTTTGTTTTCTTAGATTGAGCATATGCATCTCACCCTCACATGAATTGGAGCAGACCTCTTATGTTAGTTTTTGTAACATAATCTTGATTATTATTCCTTGACTTTTCTTTGGTACTCAACTACAAGATTATCAAGAATTTTTTAACTCTTTCTATTTCTCTTATCTGCTTCACATTCATAAATTTTGTTGAAATAAACTCACACACAATCCATTTTTGTTCCTAGGATCAATAATGTACCAATGCTAGCATTCCATTTATTTGCTCCCAATACTGTCAAATTTCTCAACCATATTCTGAGCCATATTTCTAATGACTCTACGTACTTTCTAGCCAAGAAGTCAATGCCAACTAATTTCACATATTTTGAAAAAACAAGTTATAGTTTCAATTTTCTGCCAGAAAAAACATTAGTTTCTTCTGTAAAAATATCCAGCTTTCACAACATACCAGCTAGACTCCAATCTTGTTCACTTGGAAGAACAAATCATTCTTTTATTCAATCTCTCAACCTTGAGAACACATCCTTAAAAGGAATAACAGTTTGAAGCATGAGGAAAAGTAGAATTCCACCTAGTTTTACAATCCAAAACCAACCTCTTAGAGCTACCTAAGTTCAAAAACGCAAGCCTCCTCAAATTACTCAATTCTCTTAGCAGTTGACATCCAAAGGCAACACATTTCTAACTTTCTTAATCCCACTATTAATAACATTTAATCCATTCTGAACATCAAGTTAAGATATAGGCACTACAACGCATATGTAAAAAGTCACTACCAAAATTGTGATTCTCGTTCAAATTTTCTAATAAAATCTTCATCATTGCATCATTTGTGCTACAATTGTCAACAACCACAGAAGAAAATTTTTTTCCAATGAATATTGTGACAAACAATCCATCAAACCTTTGCAATAACCCCTTTAGTATGTGGAGATGGCACATAACAAATCCTACACAAATATATACTCCTCCGTTTTTTTTAGTTGTTCAGTTTCTATTTTGGATGTTTTAAATAGTTGTTCAACCAATCTAAAAAATAACTATTTCCACATTTTACCTACTTATTTACTCTAATTAATGACTTAACCCCTTTCTAAAGTCAACTTTCATACTTTACCTAATCTTTTCACCAAATTACTATTTTCCATAAATTTCATTCACATTACATTACTCTTTAACCTAACTTATCAACTTTTTACCCACTTACTCAATTATTTATTCATCAAAACTTTAAAAACCGTTCCATAATGGTATGGAACATCTAAAAAACGGAGGAGTATAACTTTTATTAAAGAAGACTATAAATTAAAGTGAACAAATAACAAATATATGATACTCTTAGTGCTGTCGCAACACCCATTGTATCAATGAATATGGAAGTCACAACATGTAACCTTTTTTTTGATTAGAAGCTGTCCACATATCAGTAGTGACTGCTATCTTGCTCTTGTTATGCTCTAATAATGCTTCATGATTGCTTGTCTTCGGAGAACATGTTCATGATATTGCGCTTTAATGTTGGCGGGAAATAATCTTGAATGGGAATTAAGACTATTAACAAACCTCCTGAATCCAATATGATCCACCATAGATAATGGATATATCATGCATAATACCATACAACCAACTCTTTCCGTGAGAATTCTTGACTAACTTAAATTGGTCTGCTGCTTTGCCTCTAAAATCTAAGGTGGTTGACCATCTATTTTCTGACTCACTTTCAATTGTGTTGGCAGAGCAATCAATAATGTCGTCCGGACAGACATTTTTAGCATGCTTTAGTAAATGTGAAGTCCCCACTTGTAGAAGTAGCAACAAATAGAGACTTACAATGCTTACACTTTGTTTTTTAAACCATTCACTATAACCTTATCAAAATAGTCCATGCTCGGATGTTAGCTTCTTATTCAATTTGTATCGGTTGTTGGAGTATCAGTGCTTTATCATCATTATATCAACAAATCAACAAAATTTCCTTCATGATTCGAGTGAATAACTTCTGGTATAGTGGGCATTCTCTTAGAAGCACATTGAGATTGTTCTCCCTCCATTATCTAAAATTTCATAACATGAACATTTGCAGACATAGTTTAATATAAGCCTACATATAATTATACAATAACGAATAGTAAAAACCAAATTTAGAATTGAAAAGACAAATTAAAGTTATAAAAAAGAAAAATTACCTGGACTGAGACGGATCGGAAGAACACTAGCAAAGTAGCAAATCGCCTCTTGTTCGAAAACTTGAAATGAGATTGAAAAAATAATGTTCGATTGGTTAGAAAACTTGTTCGATTAATTGAATGAAGAAAGAATGTGAGATACAAGAATCAAGAATTCAAGATTAAAGAATGAAGACAAGGGATACAYACTATACAGTGAAGAGCGAGAAAGTAATGAAAGAGCAAGGCGGCTGTTAGAAAAAATTAGAAGAGTGAGAAACTGAGAAAGACTAAAAGAGCGGCTAAAAACCCTAAAGGCCTAAACTGAGAAACGTAAATAATATGACTATTAGACTATATGAGAAATAAAAAAAATATATAAATTTAAAAATAAGGGTTTGTGGGCCGGATCTGGACCGGGTCTGGGTCTCGACTCATTGGACCCAAATCCAGATCCATTTTCTTAAGCATGGATCCAGATCCGACCCAGATCCAATGGGTCTAAAAAGATCAGACCCAAATCCATAAATATGGATCTGGATCTTTGGATCTGGGCCGGATCCTGGACCCATGACCATCTCTAATTGTCACTCTCTACTTTCTTTTGATTCCTTCCTCTTTTGGACTTTGAGTTGTCACCGAACACGACTCAACTTGAGATCGGGGAGGGTTGTTCGGAGAGAGGAAGAGAATAGGATTATTTAATTTGAGCAAGCTTGTTCTTTATGCTCAATTTGTGACACTATTTTGATACTTTCTTAACTCCAAGTTGGGGGTATCTATTTTGCTCATTAGCGTCCTAATAACTCCCCGAATTATAGGTCTAACTCCAAGAAACACTTTGTTCTATTTTGCTTTTCAACATTCACCTTTCTTTTAGTTTTTCCACCTTTCTTTCATTCCTTGTTTGTGAAAACCTTCGCCTCGATTCTTCTTATTTATGGAGTTGTGGGTCTTCTCTTTGGAAACCGTCACGAGACCAACCTCGTTGTAAGTAGGGGTGTTCAAATCGGATTATCCGATTTGAAAATTCGGATATCTGAAATTTTCGGATCGGGGAAATACCGATCCGAATCCGATCCYAAATATCCGAACTATTATTTTCCGATCCGAATCCGATCGATATCCAAAATTTTGGTTCAGATATTCGAAATTTCAGATCGAATCAATCGGATCACGGATCGAATGTATATATTTTTTACCTATTTTTCTTTTATTTTTCCATATTAAATTATTTTTTAATTAAAAATCGGATATTTCGGATATCTGAAATATCCCAAAGTGCAAAAATTCCGATCTGAAAATTTCTGGATATCCGATCCGAAACCTTAAAAATCGGATCGGATATCTGATTTTTCGGATTGGATATTTTTGAACACCCCTAGTTGTAAGAGCCACGGTCAGCTCCCCACTTTTATGTCCAATGAAAGAAATAAAGTATGAAAAGGGAGAATTATATTAGAAGTCTCCAATGAGTTTTAGGASTTAAACTCATAAATCATGTACTTAGACAACTAAAGAATGGGACACGAATTAGGGATATGTCTAAATAACACGACTTTGCCCCTTCGATCCCATGAGGATGACTTCAAAGCATGGTCATGCAAACCAAAGTTTGAATTCGGGGCAAGGGTACTAAAACGGCGAAGTGCATCGCATTAGCCCATAGATGGCCTTTACTAATTTTCTCTCAATCATTAATATACAAGTTATATTAAAAGCAATGAAACATGAATTTTAATTATTAACAATCATACAAACAATAGGCACAAGATAGTGTGACTATAAGATATGTGTTCATCAAACTATGACAATGAGCAAAATACACCATCAGTCCACCATGAACCTACAAAATGCCGCAAACCCCTTCGTTCACTCTTTAAGAACAAAAGGCAAATAAAGGTTAATAGTTGCAAGGATCTATCATCCTATAATWAACTGCTTATTCAAAGACAAAGGAAAACATTAGCCATAACAATAATAATAAAGTATATACCTATAATTACATAATATGATAATAGTTAATGTATGGCTAACTAAATAATAGAAGATTTAAAACTAAATAAAATGTTGTATCAAACAGAACCATATACTACTAACCATTGACATGCATTAAAAGAAATAAAACAAAAGGAGAATAAGAACTATAAAATCTTATCAAACAACTCCACCTAAACTAAAAAGAACATTCATGCACAAAACCTTACCGAGACTCACATGGTCACATACAAGAAAAATACAAGTATGAAACTAGATTGGCAATGCAAACTTAATTACCAATGATCAAACTAACAACTCAAGCATAAAATACTAGAAGACACAAGATCAAACATAGATAAAGAAAACATAAGTTTTATCAAATTGAAATCCTCGTAGTTTATGCCAAATCGCCGCGGTCGAAATGAAATCGTTCAAAGGCCTAAGATCGCTTGCTTTAGGGTTGTTTTAGGTGAGTTTTGCTGTTGTATTTGCCACATTTTTGTTGGATGTTGTGATTAGTAATTGTGATTGTTTTGTGGTTGATTATAGAGGTGTTTGGCTTGTTTGTTGTTGCTACGTTTTTTTTATTAGCAAATCAGAAATATTATTAAGCACAAAGACAAAAGCCAAATTTTTTACAACCAAACATTACAAATTAGAGGTTGGCAGCTTACAACAAACTAACAAACCAATTATGATCAGCCCTGGACACTTTGTGTGGGGTAATACTAGAAATTCGCAAGTAAATTCTATCCTTAATCTGCTAAATAATAAGATTAGAATTACAAGACACATCCTCCCAAAGCAATTTGTTTCTATCCAACAAAATGGCATAGATAGTAGATTGAAGAGTAGCAGCATAAACACCAAAGAGAAACTGAGAGAAGCCATTACACCTGATGAGTTGTTTGCATAATTGAAATACCTGCAAACTAGAAGTTCTGATACCAAGCCACCTGCTAATAGCTTGCCAGGTTACACGAGTAACAAGACAAAGAAAAAATAGATGAGTATGAGACTCCATGTCCTTATGACAGAAAAGACACACAAGGTCATTGCAAATGTAAATACGAGCCAAACGATCTCTTGTTTTCATTTTTTCCAACATAAGCAACCAGAAGTAGAACCTATTCTTGGGAAGAGTGAATCTCTGCCAAACCAAAGAACACCAGGGGACGCAATGCTAGCCATATTGAGCTAGAATAAGCTTGCGATCGACAACACAAATGGAATAGGTTTGCATAGCAATGATATCATCCTTTAAATCAAACCGCAAGAACATCTCCGTTACACCACAAATTTTCCTCTAATACCAACAAGAATCAGTTGGAGGGATATATGACCACCAATTTTGTTACTTTAAATAAATAGTGTGTATCCACATAACCCATTTGTTACTCTTCCTATGAGCCAAGGCCCACACATGACGCCCCAAGTTTGCTTTATTTCATAAAATCACATGTTTAATGCCCAACCCACCATGCTTTTTAGGACTACAAATCTTCTCCCAACATACATTACCAGGCTTAGTAGACCAAGCCTTACTAGACCACAAGAAAGACTTGCATATCTTATGATGTCTTTTAAGACCGAGCTAGGAATGATAAAAAAAATTGAGACCAATGATATGGATGTTGAGTAAGACAAAGTTAATAAGTTGAAAACGACCAGAGAAAGAAAGCTGCCTAGTTTCCCATACTCTGATCCTACTAGTCATTTTATCAACTACCATTCCTTAACTGAAAGCTTAATAGAAGCGATAGGAACACCAAGGTACCTGAAGGGGAGCTTGCCCAAGGAGAGACCAGAGCAAGCCAAAACTACTTGAACATCTGAATGTGACATACCCCTACAAACAATCTCAGARTTCTTAAGATTAGCCTGTAGGCCAGAGGAATCAACAAACACTTGAAAAGTAGTAAGAAGAGCTTTAATGGTCATTTGGAAAACACATGTGAGAAAGCTTTGGAATTCTACATCTATGATGATATTTGTTGTTGCTATGTTTGCAGTAATTTAGAGTAGGATTTTGACTGGGCTTTTGTGGGTTTCTTATGGCAGGAAAATGGGGTAGTTTTTGCTGTAATTTAACTGTTCAAGATGATGCAGTTTCTAGAATTAGTTATGTAGTTTACAGCTTGTGTTTAGAGTAGAGTTTGTGGTTGTTTAGAGGTTGTATTTAGGACTAAAAGCTGCTGCATTTTTTGAGGGTTTCTACTGTCCGTGGCTGTTGTATTATGGATGAATGTTGCTGTGTTTTTTAGGGTTTATGCCGTGGTGTTTCTTGTATAGGAGGGCTGGTATATATAGGGAAGAATAGGGTTGAAATCATGCATCTTTGGTCGTGAGATGGAAGTCGTGTGGTGTGAGTTTTGGGTTTTCATTTGGTTGGGTTTGTATGGGCTTTGCAAGGGTTTAGCAATGGTGAATTGGAACTAGGTAGGTTTTATAGTGGGTATAAATTATGGGTTTGGTTAATTAAAATAAATGGTTTAGGCTTAGATAAAAGTTAAGGGTTCAAAATTAGGTTGGTCTAAAAATGGGTCAAAGGTTAATTTAAGCAATCTTAGGCCTTTTAAGTAGTTCGGACCAATTGACGATCGATGTAGTAAAATCATGGGACTTGGGACTGAAAATTGGTGTCGACATTCGTCCTCCTTGGCGACTTGGGGGGTTTTAAGGGCTTGTCACTTAAGCTAAAAGTCACTGTGATTCCAACGAAAGTGAGTTAGTGTATAGTTTCTTGCTTTTGCTTTGCTCGAGGACGCGCAAAGGTTTGTAGTTGGGGGGAGTTTGATAAGTGGCATAAAGTGCCACTTTTAGGGCTTCTTTACATACTAGTTTTGTTTTTTTTTTCCTTTTGTGTGTTTTCGACCTTGTTTTTAGTTAGTTTTTCTCTTTTAGTTGTGTTTGTGTCTTTTGGTGTTTTTGAGTAGTTTTTGTAGCTTTTTCCTTAGTTTTCTCTTCTTTTCTTCTTTAATTTCTATAGTTGCATCCTAGCGCTTAGTTGAAGTGTAATAGTTGCCACACTTTGATTCATATATATCAAGTTGTGGCGTGATTCTTGAGATTTATTGTGTGCTAATCACTTCTTCTAGCCATATATCTTTGCACACTTAGAATTTTTAGGTAAAATTTGTTGCAATGGAAAGTTGGTTTTGAGAGCTTTCCAAAGTATATTTCATGTTGCGAACTAAGTTTTGAGGCAAAAGTTATGGGCAGTCAAAGTTGGAGACATGGGAGAGTTGACTAGAGATCAAAAGAGCCAAATTGTGGAAAATATCGAGKCTCCAGACATTTGCTCTAGCGCCCAGATCGTCCTCTTTAGAGGACTTCTTTTCCAAGCCTGAATTCGAGATTTTGGGAGCAAATTTCGAGACTCTAAAGCGTCCACTCTGGAGGTCACAACGTCCACTCTAGGTGCTCYACCTACTCCCAGATTTTTCAGGTTTTTAAAGTTAAATGTCAAGCCAATAGAGCATCCACTCTAACAACTAGAGCATCTGCTRTGCCAATTCCATATTGCTTTGAGATTTTTTAAGATTTTTGCCAGAAATTTTAGGAGGCTAGAGCGTTCGCTCTGAACCTCCGTACATGCACGTTGTCTTTTCTAAGCTTTGACTCGATGGCATTTTGTGTAAATTATGAGATCTTTAGGATTTTAATTAGTAATGACATTCTTGTAATTATTTAATTTCACTGTTATACTAGGACGTACAAATAGGATTTTTAAGAGAAAAATAAACATGTTTCGTTTTCTTTGTAATGTTCAATTTTAATTAAGAAATTTAGTTAGTCATCTTCTTCATTGCAATATATTAGGAGAGAGAAACCACTATTAAAGCTTAATTAGTTCTAGTTCTTGATTTACTTGTATGTAACTTCTTCAATACTCAATGGATTTCTTCAAGTCTTCTATGCATTTCGATCATTGCAACGAGTAGAGTAAGAAACTCACCTTCAATTTCAGTTTTAATCAATTTTTGAGAAGTATACATAGCAATTAGTTTGTGCAAGTTTTTGTGGGTCTTTTTGATTACTTCCAATTTGCTCCAATTAGTTGTAGTTTGATTCTCTTCATGTTTTTGAATGCTTTTTGATTGACTTTTCTTAGTTATACATTGAAATTTGATTACCCTTGTATTYATCTTTTACTTGGGCTCATCAATGAAGTTTTGCTAAGAGTCTAGCTTAATTCTTGTCGTGTTGATGTTGAATTCAATGGCTAGTGAGTAGTTTTCTTGTTTAGGAAGCTAGGGATCCCAACTAATAGCCATACAATGCTTAATTAATATTCCATGCTCAATCCTAGATCATCTATTCCAAATTGTGATTTCCTAGATGTTTTAGCTTTGAGATTTGGCCACTCTTGAACTAAAATGGAAAGGGGATAGATTTTGAATGAATATCAACAAGGGATTGGGGAATTCAATTTAATTTTGAATACTTGACCTAATTTTGAATGAAAATTACTAGAAGAGATTAGAATGGGATTTCAATTCTATATAGTAGTTGGATAATTAGAGGACTCGGGAGATGATTCTAATTGCAATTAAGGTCAAGGATCACATAATCTCTTAAGCTTGGATTGAGCTAATTCTTGAATTTGCATTGTATGGTGTATGGTTGGGTGAACTAAGGTTGAGTTTGGCGTTTTGTTCCACAATTTCTTCTTATATCTTTTCAGGCATCCGAATAATGCATGGGTTTGGTTAGTTGCTACAGTTTGGACCCTATGGTGCTACAGAAATGAGAAAGCTCTTAGAGGTGGCAACATTGATCCTACACAAATTATGACAAGAATTCAGCATGAAGTGAGACAGTGGAGTGTTGTGTWTAACAACAATGGTAGTACAGGACAGACAGGTCATTCGGTTGACTCTCAACAAGCTCAGGTAAGTTGGAGTAAGGATCAGAGTAATCTTGAGTACCAATTTAAGCTGTTGATGGATGGTGCCTGGAAGAGGAAGAAAGATGATCACTGTCGTGTTGCGATTGGATGGTGTGTTCTACACAATAATGTCATCATTGCCAAGAAAGGGAAAAGAGTTTTTGCGACCTCCCCCACTCAAGCTAAAGCTTTTTGCTCTCCTTGAAGGGTTACAGGAGATCCGCAGATTTACTGATCAAGCAATTGTGTCTACTGATTTGTTAGAGCTTGTTCACTCGCTCCACCACCCGGATGAAGCTAGGCGCGATTGCAAGAATATCCTTTTTGACATTCTGGACCTATGTTACTCGAGTTTTCGTTCTATTTGTATTAATAAAGTCTCTCGTAGTGTAGTTAGTACGGCCCATGTACTTGCCACTAGAGCAAGGAAAGGTGCCTTCTAACTCGTGTTATGTTTGTAATTTCTTCCAAAAAAAACTAGACTTCCTAGACTTTTGCATTTGAATTTCTTCAAATTTTAAATCACACTTTGAATTTASTTCTCAGCTTTAAACTCAAACCCCTTTTTTGTTTCCCTTCAAATCCTTGACATTATTAACTCAATTGTGCAATAAATTCTCCTTGTGGTTTGAACCTTATCTTATCACTATTCTAGTGTAGATAGATTTGTGTATATAAATTGTATTTGAGTGCGCCCTTGATTGGTTTCCAACAACCCAAGTGAGAGCCCATCAGTTTGATTTCTTGAAATGAAGTATGATTTAATGGCATCTTTCAACTGTTGCAATGAGTCGAACTCTTGGCCAATTTGAAACTCCCAGTTTGAACAAAAGGCGGTCTTCCTTGCCCAAGTCGTCCATGATTGAAGCGTGGTGGAATCAAATTGAGGAACCTCATTGAAATCCTATGTAGGTGCACTATCTTTTATGGTCTTGTCACATGCCTCACTTAAATTTTCATCATCATGCTCTTCGCTAAATTTCGTAAGACATCATCATTGTTAGGATCTAAAGAACCAAGGGAAGGATATTGCTGAATATTATTTGAGGTACCCGCTGGTTTGAACACAAAACAAACTCTCAACCGAAACTAATAACATACTAAAGCAATCCCTACCCTTTCATATTTTCCCTCCCAGATTTCCCTCCCATCCCCATCAACATTAGTTATATATTTGTATTATTATTAAAATAATAATAATAATAATAATAATAATAATAATTATTATTATTATTATTATTATTATTATTATTATTTATTGCATAAAAATTATAAGAAAACATTTAATTAAGGTTAATAATTGTGCTTTGGATAAAACTTTAAACATTTATTAATTGATATACATATATAATTCTATTTATTATCACAAATAAACACATTATTATGAAATAATCACATTTTAAAAATAATTTTTGATTTTGTTTACGGTATTTTGTATTTTATTTAAAAGTCTAGCATTTGCTCGGGTGTTATCTAGTTGAATTTACAATTCGAAAACAAACCCTCAAAAAAATTGCAGAAGAATATTTGATTTAAGCGTTCGAAAATTGGAAATTTCATTCAAGGTTGGGTTTTTAATTGATTTCGTTCAAATTGGAAAACTCAAGCTTGCTTCGTTTGTTTCTTCTATTGCAGGGCAGGTAGTCCTTTGGAGTCTAATTTGTCTCCTAATGTGACTAGGAACCACATTGATGCTATACACGCACATAATTCAGGTTTTGATTTGCATAATTTGAAGGGAGATGCTTGTGTTTCTCATGCATAGAAGGTGTTGGATGAAAAAGGCTGAACCAAATTCTGGGGGTAGGGGCACGAAAATCTGCAATTTTGTTCAAAAATTTTGTTTATGATCTGAAAATTCGAAAATCTATAATTTCTAAAATTCTAGAATTCAAATGGAGGAGAGAAAGAGTTTGGTGAGGAGAGAGAAGGAGACGAAGAGGATTGAGGGAGATGAGGTGTAAATAGAAAAAAAAGAAAGGAATTAGCAAAAAATGAGGACATGTGCATGTCATAAGACATTAGTGACAAAATATTCTATTAATTGACGAAAAATTCGCCGGTCAATATCYGAAAAATAACTTTGACAGTGATCAACAAACAATAGGATATTTATAGCATTTATGGACAAATTTTCCCAAAAATTATTATTTTTCCAAAAAAATAAAAATTAAGTGAAAAGAAGCAGTCCGAGAAAATACAACAGCCGTCTTCCCTAAACGAATAAACCTCCTAAAACCCCTCTTTCACTCCCCTCATTCATTCTTCGCCTTTCTTGCTTTCACAAGCTGCGGAAAATCCCTCCTTTTTCATTTCCTCTAACCTTAATTTCTTTGCGAAATAATAAATAAAAAAGGATTGAAAATGGGGATATTTGAGCCATTCAGAGCAATAGGGTACATAACAAGCTCAGTTCCATTCTCTGTTCAAAGATTAGGCACTGAAACTTTCGTCACTGTTAGCGTTGGCAAAGCTTGGCAAATCTATAATGTAATTTTTCTTACTTTTTTTTTGTTTTTTTGTTTATTTTTTTTTATTTTTTATTTTTTTTTTTTTATTGCTGTTATGGCTGAATTAACTCAGTTTTTGATTCATTTTTTGCTGGGCAGTGTGCTAAGCTGAATTTGGTTCTTGTTGGTAAGTGGGCACCTCTTAATTTCTAAGTTTATGTAGTAATTTGTTATTTTTCCTGATTTTTGAATTCGGTTTAGTTGATGTTTTGAGATATATTGATAGAATGAATCCCAAATTGATTCTCCATAGGTTTCTCCAATATGGGTTGTAGGATAGATGACTTGGAAGATGTTAACTTGTTGGTTTGCATTGTGCTAATTACTTTGCTTGCATGATGAACTTATCATCTGATTAATACCTGATGTAAAAAATTACTGCAATTCATTATATGTGGTATGTGAACCGAATGGCGAATTGGATTGACTGTGTGAGATGAACGATTGTGCCAAGCTTTATTCTATTATTACGCTATTAGAGTGGTAATTAGGAAAATTTGCAGTCCCCTTTATGCTTGTTCACCTGTATCAGAAGAGAGGGGGGGGGGGGGGGTGGATTTTTCTGCTTAGCTGATAAGTGTTATAATAGGGAGGGATGGGGAGGAATTGTGCTGATATTCTTTGCAGGGTCTGAAATTATTGAATATTGCAACACCTAGTATTAAGATGTTTGATAGAGGAAAAACAATAAAACATTTTCTAGTTGTTTACTTTTTCAGATGCTTTACATTATCAAAGGGAGAGAGGGTGTCTGAATTGGTTGGAACTTAGTCAAAGGTGATTAATTGTTGTGAAATTATACCTCATCATATAATGGGCGTGCACAGAATAGTCAGTTGTGGAAGACACGTTGTACCTCTTACTACGTATGCTTGTAACCCTAGTTGGGTTAAGCTTTTGGTTAATACGATACTACCCGGTGGCTCAAGAATAAGATTACCTATCCTTATAATAATTGTTATTTATCTTCAAAATGCATAGGTAGGAGGTGTTTCATTGTCTTCAACTACTCTTCCTCCTTGGAGGCTTTGACTTAATTTAGTTATTTAGTTTAGAGKTTCTCTGTGTAGTCATCCCTACCAAAGGAGGTGGATTCCTTCTTGACCCTCCTACATCGACATTCTTGCCATATCGGAGAAAAAGAGGAAAATTGTAATTTCGGCATGTTTTATTACCCCAATTTTTTATCATATAATATTGTTTGAAGCAACACATATTGTGTTTCAAGTTTTTTGCCCTTTTCCTTGATTGGTCACTGTTTTAAACACGTAAGTGTTTGTGTCTGTTATTTTTAGAAAGTGTTTGCAGTTTTGGTGATGGCTGATGACTATTTTTATCACTAGAATTGAGCACAGATACTCTGGTTGGTTAGGATCACTATGTTGAGTATTGATTTTAATGTTTTTTCGTTTTATTTTTTTTACTCAGATTTTGATTTTTTTCTGAAATATTTTATTATGTTTTTTTTTACTAAAGGTCCTCAACTTCCAAAGAAAATTCGAGCTCTTGCTTCCTTTCGTGATTATACTTTTGCAGCATATGGCAACAAGATTGCAGTTTTCAAGCGTGCTCATCAGGTTTGTAATTGGAGGCTATATGTTGAGTCTAATTGTTACTATGACTCATAATTGTTAATAGTAATAGCAGAAACATATACAATAGTAATAGCAGAAACATATACAGTGGATGTATTAAATACAAGTATATGATATACATACTATAGTTAGCAAGTGTCCCTGGTTAAACTTTAAATAGCTTGGATGGTTCATCTTCTGATGCTTTCTCTTATCTGTTAGCGTTACAACCATTGAAGTTTGAATCATACTCTTTACATGTTTCAATCTGTTATCAGAAATTTGAGTTTCCAGGAAAGGCGGAAGCCTTTTTTGTTTTTTCTTTTTTGAGCAGCAAATTCTGTTACTCTTGACACTATTAAATCTTACTTTCTTTGATCCAAAAGATTGCAACTCTTGCATTTTCACGATCTTCAATGTGCAACTGTGATCAATTATATCTATAATAATGTATTTGTAGAAATTATGAAAGGCTGATTTTTTTGTAACTATGCATTGAGTTGAACAAAAAATTGATCATATGGGTCATGACTCCCCCTGCATCTTGATGTGTGTACGTGGTCATTTTTTATAAACATAGACTGCAAAAATATGCATGATTAAAAAATTCTGCTGTCACTTTATATTTATCTAACTGTTATGATGATGGCTATTGTATTGCAAAATTGACTTGTGATTTAATTGGACAGGTTGCAACCTGGAGCTCTCATATTGCTAAGGTCAATTTATTATATTTATTTGGTGATCACATCTTGAGTGTTGATGCTGATCGTCATATGTTTGTATGGGCATTTAAAGAATCTGCGCAAAATTTAGAGCCCATTAGCCATATTYTTCTCGAAGGCAAAACTTCCCCAACTTGTATTGTACACCCTGATACTTACTTGAATAAGGTATACCACTTTGTTCATTTAGTTTCTCTGTTTATTGCTTCTGCCCGGTATCTCCCTCCTTAAGTCCATTCTCTCCAACAATGAACTAAAAACTAAAGTAGGTCGGATGCTTGTAAGTGGGCAAACTCTTTATTTTTATGCTTAATGTCTTGACATTGTTGGGGAGTTTCTGAAGGTTTATATGTGTCCAGGTTATTCTTGGGAGCCAGGAAGGTGATTTGCAATTGTGGAATGTTAACACAAAGAAGAAGCTTTATGACTTCAAGGGATGGAATTCTCCTATATCTTGTTGTGTCTCATCTCCGGCACTAGATGTTATTGCCGTGGGCTGTGCTGATGGAAAGATCCATGTCCATAATATAAGATATGATGAAGAGCTAGTCACATTTACACATTCTATGCGAGGCGCTGTGACTGCATTATCTTTTAGCACAGGTAGGGTTAATAATATTTGTGAGAAATGTGAGTGGCAACTTCAAAGTTATGTACTTACGTGATTGTGCTAGTTTTTTGGAGTCTTTCTTTTCTTTTAATGAATCCTTTTGGTATCACTATGAATGTTTTCCCTCAACTGATGTCCTGGGTACTGGTCTGTTTTGCTGACATTGAATTGTCTTTGGTGATATGTTGCTTTGTTAATGCTGTGGTTTTCTCTCTCTGTCTCTCTCTCTCTCTCTCTCTCGTTTTCTTTTTTCCTTTTTTGTTATTGTAAGCTTTCCTCATATCTAATATAAGGCAGGCAGATTTAGACAGCTAATGGCTGGGCAATTTGTCCGAGATAGATGGAGTGATACAATAGTATGGTGTGCTGTTTTTATGCTTTTGCTGTAAAATTTTCTTTTACACCAATATTGACAATTGAATACACGCTAAGTGTTATGCACTAACTTCAAACACATGATTTATTGGATGATAAATAACAGATCACTTGTTTTCCCCTGTCAAAAGTTCTCCATAGGCCTTGAACAAATGACCAACCATCTGCCCTAAGAAATCAATCATGTAACTATGTTAACATATTTGAAAGTGAAGTCATATTAGCCTTGTTTTGGAGTTAGCAGTTAGTGGTGGGATATTATTTGTTTTGACTAGTTGGTTGTATTATCTGTTTATGTTAAAGTTTTAAAAAAGCTAGTTTTTTTAGTGTATGAATTTATGAAATGACTAATAAACTAAAAGTCTTCCAAAAAGCTCTGCTTCRGAGCTTTTTATAAATTAGTCTTTTCTCCCCAAAACTCTCTTCCAAAACTTTTCTAACCAAACAACAAAATTAGAGGTTTGACTGTTTTGAATCAGTCAAAARRCTTCCCAAAAAGCTTAAAGTTTTTTCACGCCACTATCTTCCAAACAAGCCAATTAATGTTTTCTTAATGATTGTTCATAGCTACATACATCTATTCCAATGATTAGATGTTTTTGTATAAAGACTTTGTCAGACTTGTTTAGAACTAGTCACTTTAAACTTCAAATCACTCTAATCTCTTCTTGTCAACAAAATGTAACTATATATGTAACTAATCAAGAAGCTAGTTGGTCAAGTGTTCAAACATATATCTACCTATCTATCAATCACAGTCTTAGTCCCATAAGTCCCATAAGTGGGGTCGGCTAACATGAACCAAAAGTGATTATTCTGGGAATTCATCCACATAATTTTCGTCCTCCACCCCCTACGATTGAGGGCCTCATTCTCTTGTAAATCCATTTGCTTCAAATCCTTTCTAACTGCTTCCCACCCAAGTGTTCAAACATATAGTAGGTAACAACAATTAATCTTGTTAGTTGTTTTTGCATATTTTATTTAAACTACTGCACCTGGTTAATTATTCAGGAGGAGATAATAAAAAATCCAGCAGAGCTTCTTGATCTTAAATAAATAATAGGGAGGTTTCGTAAGGTAACTGTAATCAACTTTTTCAGGCTCTGAAAAGTTCACTTATCTGTTAATAATAAATAAATAAATAAAACTCTTACATGAGTAGCTGTCTGTTTGTACAAATTCATTTTCTGCTATTTCTGGGGCATGTTGCTGAACAAAGTTTGTGTTTTAGATGGGCAGCCTCTATTAGCATCTGGAGGTACATCAGGTGTGATTAGCATATGGAATCTTGAGAAGAGAAGGCTCCATTCAGTCATAAAAGAGGCTCATGACAGTGCAATTATTTCTCTCCACTTCTTTGCAAATGAGCCTGTACTGATGAGTTCATCGGCTGACAACTCTGTAAAAGTAAGACATTTTGCTAAGTTGATTGACAACATATAAGTTGATAAAATTAGTTGAGGAGATCAAAGCTTTAGTCTGTAAGAGACTAAGATTAATTAGAGGTGTGGAAGTTTGATCTGAGAGGATATTATTATTTCTTGCATGTAGCATATTTTTAATAGTCTGTAAGATTGTTTTTGTTGTTCAATATTCCTGTTTATACTACTGTGTTTCTTTTCATGTCAAGGACATAGAAAGAACTACTCCTTAGGTTATTCTTTCTTTTCTTTTCCTTTTCTTTTTTTTTCCTTTTTTTTTTGTATTTGGAAAATGTCAGTAATTACAAGCATTGAGTCATTTTAGATGTTACTAATTAGAACCTTTTTGATCTGTTATGGAGAGACGAGAGTTGGACATTGTTTTAAAATCCATTCTTTTGTACGAGTTGGACAAAAATGTGATTATGTTGAAAAGAGATCGGCTTTAAAGTTTACTGTGCTTGGGAGGTAGAAATTCTGATGGACACTTCTTCATGTGTCTTCTTTTAAGCACATTATGTTATTCTTGATCACACGGTGTTTGTTTTTACGTAAAATCTCTTTTCTTTGTCAATTGTAAGATGTGGATATTCGATACTACTGATGGGGATCCTCGTCTTTTACGATTCCGGAATGGTCACAGCGCCCCTCCGCTATGTATAAGGTATGTGATCCATATATTCTGTTTACATTTATCATCTTTATTTTGTTATTACAATTGTCTTTATCATAGTCTCTCTTTACCACGAGGCTGTGACAAATTTGGTATTTACTTGAACAAATGGAAGTTACTAAAGATTATCTGAATGCTGTTTGAAGATCACCAAGATTTCAAATGATTAAAAAACACATATCTCTGTCTTAGAGATAATTTAATTCCTCCCTCCCTCTCTCTCTCTCTCTCTCTCTCTTCCACTTTCTGTGCTTCTTCCATAGTTATGCTAGAAAAGGATTAACCGTAGTCTGTCGTTAATCTGATTGACTTCCTTTATCTGCTTTTGGGTCCCATTTAAACTTGGTCTTTCATTTCAACTCTTCTCTGCTTTTTGTTATCATAAGAGTTCTCTGTGGAGTGTAGAGCCTGAGCAGAACCTTAAATTCTTGTTTTCCAATATATCAATGTGAAGATGAGATGTTAATGATGGTAGAATTGTGGATTCACATAATCTAGAAATAAATGCCCTGAAAAGATATAGCAAAAAAACTGATATATTTGCCTTGTAGAATTCATGTGGTGCCTAGCAGAGGAAATTGATTCGAAGAAAGACCATTATGATCTATTTTTTTGAATTTGTTTTTAATAATAAATCCACTGTTAATAAACATTATAAGGTTTAAAATTGTAATTACGTGTCTTTTGTCAGGTTTTATGCGAACGGGAGGCACATCTTATCTGCTGGTCAGGACCGAGCTTTTAGACTTTTTTCTGTAGTCCAGGTATAGTTGCTGCTCTTTTAATCAGCTTGTTATGTATTCAGAGATTCCCACGGGCTGTACTTGATTCTAGTAACCTGTGCATACATGGTACATATGGTACTTTTATCTCTATCGAAGTAGACAAATGATTATCCCTACGTTCTCTCGTAGAGCGAATATCTTTGGGTTTTGAACACTCAGTAGGCTGAGATTGAGTTTCTGGCCTTTTTGTGATAATATTTTATACTTTTTTGTACCTTTTACTGCGGTGTAGATGCTTTGATGTGAACTTTGTTTGTAAAAGTTTCCCCACTGTTTTTATAATCATTATCTGATGTTAGGAGCTGTCTAACATTTTTTTTATTGCTAGAGCCTTTCATTGGGAAGTAAAATCTGGTGTCAAGAAGCTTCTGAGGTCAAATATATGTGCTATGTGCTGGTCTGAAATTAAGCTTTATGAYAAGTACCTAAGAGTCAAATGTTTGTCCTTTTTTGTTGTCACCATCTGACCATCCTGCTGTCAATTTTCTCATGATGACTGGATACTTTTTGAAAGACAGCATGACATCATGATATGAGTTATTGTATCATGCTGTGATTTTTTCCTTCATTCATGTATTCTTTTTGACGCTCTTAAGTGTTTATCATTGTTAAAATAATGATATGTTTCTTTGGATATGATCAGGACCAGCAAAGTAGGGAGCTTTCACAGCGTCATGTGTCTAGAAGAGCCAAGAAGCTGAGGGTTAAGGTATTGATGTCATTCAACCTATTTTAGTCTTTTATTTTGTGGAAGACTTGCTTACATGTTCTTGAGTGCTCTATGCTTGACTATTTTTTTTTCTTCTTAACTTTTATACATGAAGAAACAGTAACTAATGAAGATACAGTCGAGGGCAGGGTCAAGAACTCTGGAGTCAAGCTTCTAGGGATATTAAGAGGCTTTCCTTGAATTTCACAGTTACTATTTTTGTGACCTTGAGTCTTAGTCCAAACTTTAAATCCTTTTAACRTGTATTCCCTAGTCCTTTAATTTTAGTTTTCTAGGATCTAATTACTGGATCTTACTTGTGTTGGACTACAGATCCTCATGTTATGAAAACCTTTTTTGGATATTATGTTACAGCACAAAATCACTGTTTGGGTATGGATTTCCTGCTCGAGACTGTACCATTATACACAACATAGGCTGCTCAAAAAAGCACCTTGTTATACCAACTAATCTCTCATAAAACCTTGAATATGCTTGTCTTCACTAACAAAAGATCAATGGTTTAGTTCTAAAGTTGGTGACTTGTTTGGAAATGTGTAACATTTTGGGAGATTTTATGTTCATGAACTTGTTAGATAAAAATAGTTGCACTCATGAATACTGGGTTTAAGTGTTGCTCCACYTACGGGAATATAATCATAAATTAATAGATGATGCTTTCTTAGGCATGGTATGGACTATGGAGACCGGTAAAAAAGTCCTTTGAAAAATAAACACTAGTTTCTAATGCTTCATGTCATTTTAAACTATGGGATGAGACTCTCGATCGTAGGGCGTGGAGGAGGAAAATTCATGTGAATGACCTCTCGGAATAATCACGTTTGGTTCATGTTAGCCGACCCCACTTATGGGATTAAGGCTCTGATTGATTGATTGATTTTAAACTAATTTGGTTGATTTTATCGTATCTGTTATATATGGTACAATAAGCTTACTTTGCTGTTTTGTTTTATTTTTGATGCTAATTATGTCAGGAGGAAGAAATAAAGCTGAAGCCTGTTGTTGCATTTGATTGCGGTAAGTTTCTGTCTCTCTTAGACACAGGCACAAAATACTTTGCCCCTTCCATGTTAAACTGTCATGTTGACCCCTTGAATGCTTGATATTATTTGTTTCATGGGCTTTAATATTAAAGAGGCAAACGAACCTAATTTCTGTGCTATATTATATAATTGCTTCCATCCTTTCAAATGCCTTATTGGGATGGATTGTTCTGTGTAGGTTGTCCGCCAGAATATTTAGGGACCAATTGTGTGTTGGACTGTTGTGCATTAAAATTCTCATTGAAATGTTTGTATCTTTTTTATTACCATAATGGGGTATAAATGTATGAATAGAGGAATACTACTGGGAATTTATGGCTTGAAATATGTAATTATAACAAGGAATTGGTCTTGGGTGTAATCTATATGGCAAAGAGCCAAAGACATTAACTTTGTCAGAAAAATTAATTGCTAATTGAGAATGAAACCTATAGATGCAACTAACATGTGATTGTCCATATTTGGTTGGGGTGCCAATATAACTATGATCCTAGTTTTGTGAAAGCTGAAATATTGTAACTTGGTTACTGTTTATCATATTTGGATTACAAGAGTGTTTAAGTAGATGAGACTCCATACAACACGATTATTGGTTCTTCATCTTCCTATAGTTGTGGTACATGTGCACTTGACCTGCCCAAACCCTAACAACTCTGGTTTCCGCAGACTCTTCTCTGTTTTGTTTTATTTCAGCAAAATGGCATTCTTATTGTTTAATTATGTTGTTTAAACAACAATTCAGCTGAAATCAGGGAGCGTGATTGGTGCAATGTTGTTACTTGTCACATGGATACATCTGAGGCATATGTTTGGAGGCTGCAGAACTTTGTGCTGGGAGAGCACATACTGAGTCCTTCGGAAGAATATAAAACCCCTGTTAAGGTAAAAGCTTAAGCTACTTGCTACCCTCCCTTCCTTTCCACTCTACCCTTCGTCAATATTATTTTTGTTTTTAATTTCATAAGTAACAAATGGTATATGACAAGTGTAGCATTGACCTCATTATTTACGAATTACGAAGCATTAGATGTTGGCTACTCTTTACAATGCCACTTGGCCTTTTCAGACTTACATGGTAAATATTTGGTTAGTGCTGTTATGCATTGATTGGGGTGGATTTCTTATAAATTACTGAAAAACTCTTGACTTCTGGTTAATTTGTTTGTAAAATTATTTTTGTTGCGTCCTCAAGTCGCTCTCAGCACATATACTTAATACTCATATTTTTTGCTAAAATAATTCAGGAAAAAAATAAATCTTTTGACACCTTGCATCATAAATTCATAATTCACATTTCCAATGCTACAGTTTTGTTCTGACTCGATCTTTTGTTCTCTATCTGTCTTTCCCCCTTTTTATTTAACTATTTAATCCATTGAAATATCAGTTGACCTTTAAAGCTACTCTTCAGGCTTGTACTATTAGTTCATGTGGGAACTTTGCTGTTCTTGGGACAGCAGGTGGTTGGATCGAGCGGTTTAATCTCCAATCTGGGCTGAGCCGAGGCAGTTACTTGGATAGGTCTGAAAAAAGGAACTGCGGCCATGCTGGAGAAGTGGTTGGTGTGGCCTGTGATTCATCAAATTCCCTCATGATAAGTGCAGGATATCAGGGTGATATAAAGGTATTCTTATGTGCAGATATTGATTTATTAATACTTCTTTCTGTGAGGCTACAGCAGTACAACCTTTGCTCAAAAAAGCACTTGTATCTATTACTGTAGTTTCTGATGTTGTTCCTTTGTAATAATATGTGGTCATTTATTTTGTCTCATATAGCTTTGTTTACTGAAGGTTGAGTGAAACATCCAGCTTTGCTAGAAATCAACTTGCATAATTTTCCATTTGAGATTTTTCCATTCATGCATAGATGCTTGAATTGAGTTTGCTAATGTACTACCAAATACTGTTATTTGAGCTGTTTTCTAAGTCTTGATATTTGATACCAACCTATAACGTGTTAAAATTGTAATTACATACATACATCATTTTCTTTGTTGGTTTTACAACCTGTATTGTGCAATTTTAGCAAAGAAAAGGTATCAATCAATCAATCGAAGCCTTAATCCTAGAAGTGGGGTTGGCTACATGAACTAGAGGTGGCTATTTTGTGTAATCATCAACATAGACTTCCTCCTCCATTCCCTGCAATCAAAGACCACATTCGCATGCAAATCCWTTTGCTTCATATATTTCCTAACTCCTTCCACCCAAGTCATTTACAGTCTTCCTCCCCCTCTTTATAGCTCTCTATGATCCCAAAGAAAGGAAGAGGAACAAAAATTGATACTTTTTCATGTTTAGTTAAAATTTTTCATTCCTTTATATTTTATAACAGGTTTAACTTTCTACTTCTAAGGGATGAAATTCAAGAAAAAATAGAGATCTTTTGTGTACAGATTATTTTCATGGCTTGCTTTATCACACCTTCACACCCTTATCCTGATGTTTTCATGGCAACTGATGTGTGAGAAATGGGAAGTTTATCCACTGCAATGTTTAATTTGACTAACTTATGAATTGGACTGCAGGTATGGAATTTCAAGGGACGTGAGTTAAAATCCAGATGGGATGTTGGCTGTCATGTGGTTAAGATTGTGTACCATAGGCCCAATGGTATAGTTTTGCATCGCATTCTGACTTTTATTAATCTAGTTTATATCTTTCTTCTGTTGTCCTACATGTATTTCATTTAATTTCAACGTGTCCTTTCAAATTCGCAGGGTTGTTGGCAACTYTTGCTGATGATTTGGTCATTCGTGTATATGATGTTGTCGCACTTAGGATGGTACGAAAATTTGAGGGCCATGATGATCGTATTACTGATATCTGTTTTAGCGAGGATGGGAAATGGCTTTTGTCCTCTAGCATGGATGGAACCCTAAGAATTTGGGATGTTATTTTGGCTAGACAAATAGACGCCATTCAGGTTGATGTGGCTATCACAGCATTGTCTTTGTCACCCAATATGGATGTTCTAGCGACCACTCACGTCAATCAAAATGGAGTTTACCTCTGGTAAGTGAAGATAGGTTCTTAGATCTATTGAACTCTATTTCCTAGTATTATACTACTTGTGCAGCATTCGTGGCTTTTTTAAAAGTTCATAGTATTGGTCATTCTATTATACTTTGTAGAAGAATCTATAGTCTTATTAAAACACAAAGTGGAAGTTTGCCACTACGCCACGTGTCATCTCCTCTAGCATTGACTTGGCATGCCACTTATCATCTCCTTTTGCGGTCATTCTCATTTATGTTTGAAAAATTGAATTTACCAAGACTTGAACAAATAACCTTTCAATTATGATTAAATGACCTTACCATCTCATCTAAATGATTTTATTGTTTATTTTTATTGTAACACATTATTATATCATTAACGCATCATGATTTATGCACATTGCATTAGTTACTCTTATTCCTCATTACTTCTTTATAMTCTAAGCTTATTTGTAAACAAAATGTAATTATATCTATTGCTAGGGGAAAAAAAATCAGACTTATAAATGCTGAGAATTTTATTATACACAATAGAAGTTTATATCAAATATATTAAAATAGATTAATCTATATAATAAAGTGAAAACCAAATAACCGGGGAATCGCCCCATTGGCTTTTGGTTGTAAATCTAGTATTGTAAAATGTAAAATGACCAAATTTCTCACTCTGCATGTATTTGCCAGCCAATTAGCTGCTCCAGTTTATTTTTTCCATTTTTACCAGACTTATATTATGTCTATGTTACAACATCACCAAAATTTTAAGTGAGATGCCATAATCATCTTTGGATTTTTCAATACAAGGTTTAAATGAGAACACAATATCCGATATGTGTATTACAGGTGGCAGGGGATGTTAATAAATAGACTTGTGCATTTATTTTTGCCCTTATGTCAGTCATTTGTTTTAGTGACATTTCGTATGTGCATGTTGCAGGGTTAATCAGGGAATGTTCACAGGTTCATCTAGTATTGATTCTTATGCTAGTGGGAAGGACATTCAGCATGTCAGTTTGCCGTCTATTAGCACAGCTGAGGATAAAGAAGTGGCTGATACTGTGGAGGGTGATCGAGACCCTTCACATGTTAAAGTGCCTGTCAGAGTGCCCAATTTTGACCAGAAAATGCCTGATTTAGTTACACTTTCACTTTTGCCCAAGACCCAATGGCAAAGCTTGATCAACCTAGACATTATTAAGGTTCTTCCTTGTCCTTACTGATTATGACTGGGCCCACAAGTCAGTCTGGGAAAACTACAGGATATCTTTGATTGTGGCAGGATGTTCCCTGTACAATTACTATCTTATGCTTATGTAAATCTTTTGAAATTTTCAGGTCAGAAATAAACCCATCGAGCCTCCTAAGAAGCCTGAAAAGGCGCCCTTCTTTTTACCTTCAATGCCATCTCTTTCTGGAGACATAATGTTTAAACCAACTGAAGTGGCTGGTGATGAGGATGTAAAGGATGGAGATGCTAAACAAAATTCAGATTCTGTGACTGGCTTACCTCCATCACCATTTTTGCAAGTTCTCCAGTCTTCTGTAAAATTAAAAAATTGTAAGTTTGTACTCTCTCACTAAAACACTAAGGTTCTTTTATGAAGACCCCTCAGGAGAGAAGTAATGTAGTGTAATGTTCAGGATTACCAATGAATGCTCTCTTATTGTACAATGATATAGTAAAGCAGCTGTAAAGATTTGCATCTAATCACGGTGATTTTGCAGTTTCAGCCTTCACAGATTATCTTAAAGGTTTATCTCCTTCATCTTTGGATATGGAGCTTCGGATGCTTCAAATTATAGATGATGATGAGCCACTAGAGCCCAGCAGACCAGAGTTGATTTCGCTTGAAATGCTTTTGGATTATTTCATTCACGAAATTTCTTGCAGACACAATTTCGAGTTTGTGCAGGCTGTGGTGAGACTGTTCCTAAAGGTTAGTTCCTGTCCATTTTGATTATGCATAGTTTTAAATTCATAATTTAATATTTGCGTACAAATTTTAAAACCGAAATAGCTGGGATTGTGAAATAGACCAATGTCCGATTTATTTTGTGAAATACAAAACAAGAACATCAAATCATGAACCATGAACAAGTACTTTGTTCTATTTTCTAATGAACCACTATGGTGGTCAATAATTTCTCCGAACAATTTTCTTCTTCCCTTTGGTATCAAAATTTATGCAATGTACTCTGCAGATTCATGGAGAAACAGTGAGGTGTCAATTGCAACTACAGCAGAAGGCACAGAAGTTGTTAGAAACTCAGTGTGCAGTGTGGCAGCGAGTGGATAAATCGTTTCAGAATGCTCGATGTATGATTGCTTTCCTTAGCAATTCACAATTTTGAGGTTACTAAACTTAGGCTATTTTTCACTTTAGAATATTGAGATTTAGGTTATTCTTCTTCCCAATCAGTTGTGAGTTTCTGTGGTGTTATGCGAAAAGTTTTGACGTGTATTATTAAAGAAAATCTCTGGTTCGCTAAGGCGACAAAGATGTATGTAAACTAGTTGGATAAACAATTTTAAAATAATTTTGTTTCCATTCGATGTAACAGTGATTTTCAAATTTTCAGCAAAAGGCATATATAAATTCAAAAGCAGAACCCATATTTCTACTCTTCTACTAAGTTTGCGTTAGGTTAAAAACTGTTTGTAGTTGTACTGATATTGTCAATGTGGTATTGGATAATGATTTTTTTCCCTTGTGCAAGATTGCTACTTATGTAACATAATGATTGCAACAAATTATTTTTCGTGTGTAAGAGATTTAATGATGTACACGAGAATATTAATTAAAATAATTTCATAAATAGTAACCTATAATTTCATTTTCGCTTGTATTAAAAAATAATGGATTACTTTTTTTTTTTTACACCATGAAGTCACTTTTTTAAAAAGCATGCAAAATATTTTATTGCATCATTATGTTACAAAGGAAATACTTCCTCCGTTTTTTTAATTGTCACAGTTTGACTTTTTCACTATTTACAGTCAAATGGGATTTTGTTAGATTCGTTTCGTTAAATAATATATTAATATTTAGTTTTTTTTATAATTTTCATTAATCATAAGTATAGTAATTAACGGTCAAAGTTGTGTCTCGGCAAGTGTGTTTTGTTGACTAGGGCATRTAAAAAAACGGAGGAAGTATTTATAATTAGTTTTAAAAAAACAAGCCCTTCGAGCATCAGCAGCGGTGGGTAACTACCCTCCCCAACGACATTCTCTCTATTCATTTGGGGTTGCCCACCATTGGGGCATGTTACCCAACAATTGGGGTTCCYTTATTTTCTCAGCACCTGCACAAATTGGGGTTGAAGGAGAATGGCATCAACAATTGCAAGCAGCCGAAGCTTTTATGTTTTTTCTCTTTTCTATTTTTTTTTGTTTTTTGGTTTACTTTGACACATGTTAAAATTATATTGATTTGTTTAGTTTTTTTTCCTTAATTCATGAAACTCTAATTTTTGTATTATTACTTAGATGATTATTTATTAAAAAATATCCAAATAGCTTTATTTTTCAATTGTSTATAAAATGAGTCCAATATTGATATAGTTTTGACACATCAACTTTTTCCTAAATTTTCATAATTATGGATCCTAATAATCCTAACTATGAAAATAGAGTAAACTCTCAAAATTTTCCAAATTTTTCAAAAAATATAATGTCTCAAAATTTTCCAAATGTCCAAGAAAATCCTAACAATAACTTACCCTTTGATCCAAATCTACTAAAATAATCCTCATTTCTTGATGGTGGGTCAATTTTTTTTAATCAAAATTCATCAAGACCAACTTCCTTTAATTATCAACAATTTTCCCTAAATTCTTCATCATTTCCAATGTCGCAACATTTTGAGCTACATCCATCAACTCCAGGAGGAGATGGAAGTAATAATAGAACTCCAACTCAAGAATTTGGTTTGTCTCAAATAAATCCGAATGACGAAGAAGACACTTAAGAAGATGAAGAGGATGAAGAAGATGTCCAACTATCACAAGGCAAAAACAAAGGGAAAATTTTCAAAGAGCGGTGAAGTATAAAAGAAGATGAAGCATTGGTATTTGCATTGGTATTTGCATACCTAAATTGCGGTGGAGATCTGAGGAAGGTACTGGTAAATCCAAAGCTCAATTATGGAAGGAAATTAAGCGTTTGTATGACAACGCACATACTATAAATCRAAATACAGTCCATCTAAGGACATTAAAAGCTCTTAAAAATCGTTGGAGGTCTATTAATTATGAAGTTAATGTTTGGGTTGGAGTGTATGCTGAAGCTACTCYGCTTAATGAAAGTGGTTGGGGGTGAAGATAAGATAGAGAATAAGACTCATGAACTTTACATTGATAAGATGAAAGGTAGAAGATTTAAGCTTAGACATTGTTGGTCAACAATGAAGTATTATCCCAAATGGCAAGCAACAAACCGTGTTTTGCCTTCAGAAAGTGGGAGAAACAGTAAGAGGTCAAGTGAAGAAATTGATTGTTCAAGATCAAATGGTTTCAAGAAGTCTAAAAGAAAGGGAAAAATGGCTAGTTCTTCATCACAAAGCGTTGATACATTTAGCTAAGGATTCGAGAACATGAAATTGGAAAGAAAACATATGAGTGATCAAATTGAAAGGATGATGGATTATTAGAAAGAGCGTGATGAAAAGAGATTCAGGTTTAAGATGTTTACATTATTGATGCAAAAACCGTCTTTGGATATGAAGTTGAGGTATTTGAAAAACTCAAATAAGAGTTCATGGGTTAACTTTTGAGCTGAATGAATGTAGTAGCTAAATGTATTATGTTGTAATTGTGTTTCGATGTTCTAATTTTATTTGTATCTTAATTAAGTATTTATGTTGTAATTGTGTTTCTATGTTGTAATTTTATTTTTATCTTAATTAAGTATTTATGTTGTAATTGTGTTTCTATGTTGTAATTTTATTTCTATCTTAATGAAGTATTTATCATTTACTTTTGTTTCCATATTAGCTTATTATATTTTTTTGTTTTAATTCTATTTCTACTTTCTATGTTGTAATTGAATTGTCACATCTACATTTACAGGGGCGGACCTACCGTTGGGCATGGTAGGTCACATGCCCTACCATTTTTTTTCAAAAAAATCAACCACAATCCTCACACTTTGAAAGACACAACTTGCAATGGCCCACAACTCCCAACTCAATTGTCTTCACTTGGGTCACTAGTTAACCAACTACTACAACTATGCTTAGTTGTCATAGATATAAAAGACATTTATTTTGTTATTTTTCTTTCGATGTGGGATAATGATTCTATTCTATGAGGGTTCTCTTCTTCATCAGTACATAGCAAAGAGGAAAGGGAGAAAGCTTGACATCGTAAAACCATTAACAAAGCAGGAACAACATCATGATCATGATCACAACCCTACAACTGAAGCATGATTATGCACAACAAGATGACGGAACAAAGGCAAATACGTAGGGGGTGAAAATTACTAGCTAAACTACTATTTCAGTCCCACATTGAAAAAATTGACAAAGAAGAAAAATTATTCAAGTATAAATAAAGGCAATCATATAATCTTTCGATGTACACTGGGCTTGAGCTAAACTCTTCTTCTATATAGTTCAATGATCAAGCAGCAGATTGTAAGAGTGATAAAATAGATTACAACCTGTATATTGTTAAATTCAGGAACTCATATAACTTGAGAATTACATCGTTGATGATTTTGAATAATAGTAAGAATTTCAGTCAACTTGTGAGTTACAAAATATGATGCTCCAGTTTGATGAGACTCTCGATTTGTTGACTTAGAATTAGAATAATAATATGAAACTATTGAGACGAATAATGCTCTCGAGAGTCTCAACTAGTTTGGCATAATGCTCTGAAATTACAAATAATTAAATAAGGTGAAAGGGTTTGTAATTAAACCTTGTGCATAGTTTTCTTAAAGCACTCCTTAACTCTTCGATGTGGTACTTCACAATATTTTTTTGTCTTACGTGAACATCTTCTTTAACTATYTTGTGTGCTTGACTTGAGAATGRATATCAATTGATCGCAAATTTTTAGTTCTAAGACTTGTCGAGCTAACGAGCCTAGATGAAAGTTAGTGTGCATAAARGATCGAATGACCRAAAAATTTACATGTGGTAAACCATTGTGATTTAGTGCCCTTCCATTATGAAATTCCTGGGTCCGCCCCTGTACACTTACAATAAGATTGGTCATGCAATAATGTAGTACGTAAAATAATTCAATAAGATTCTTATTTAATGACAACTACTTACAAGTGGTGTCAATGTAAAAGACAAAATTGTGTTGTCACTTATTGCTTTAATGTAATTGAATTGTCACATCTTCATGCAATTAAACCAAGTACCAACAATCATAAAATTGATATGTATTGTGATGTAGCTTTAAGTTAGAAAATGTTGTGAATCAATTGCATGTGGTGTGTAGAAAATGAATGGCTATGGAATAAAAGAAAATGTTGAATTGTCATATCTTCCTTTAATTCYGAAACCATGCAATCAAACCAAGTATCGACAATCATAAAGTTGATAAGTATTGTGAATCAGCTTTAAGATAGAAAATGTAATGGTCAATTTGCATGTGGTGTTCAGAAAATGAATGGTCATGGAACAAAAGAAAAAATTGAATTGTCACAACTTCCTTTATTTCAGAAATTTTAAATGGCCATGTTGCATTATATAAGATGAGTTTGACATTGTAGTAATACATATCTCAACACYATAGATTATCATTCAAAACATGAGCATGATATATATGCAATTCATCCTCTAGCTCAAGTGACAATGCATTTGATGACATGGTCATGACTGTCATTGCTATGAATGCATCTCTTGAACAAGAAGAATATCAATTCTTTCAAAATGCCTATTATTCACTTGTGTCACCAACTACTACGTCTACAATCAATATCCCAACATGTAATGTACCTCATAAAAAGAAAAGACATTATTATGAGCGTGATCGTGAAGGCGCAAATGAAAGACTACTCAATGATTACATCGTTGATCGCCCACTATATCCTGAATTGATGTTCCGTCAAAGGTTCCGTATGAGACGAACGATTTTCCAACGAATTGTGAATCAATTAGCAACAACTGATCCATACTTCTAGCAACGATCGGATGCTATTAGAAGGCTAAGTGCAAGTCCTCTTCAGAAATGCACTGCAACCATAAGAATGTTAGCTTATGGAACAAGTGCCACTACTACATAAAACAGCTAATGCAACGGTCTATGGKAACGGTCTCTTGCAAGGGTTTGTGTCTATAGCAACAGTTTTAGCAACGGTTATAGCTATAACAACGGTCTTTAGCAACGGTTTAGAATGACCGTTGCCTTATGTACTCTATAGCAATGGTTTGTATATCTACAGCAACCGTCTCATAAGAACCGTTGCCTTAGATGTAACTCTATAGCAACGATTTGTATATCTATAGCAACAGTCGCATAAGAACCGTTGCCTTAGATGTAACTAAGACCGAGAAGCTTCCATGTATATCTATAGCAACGGTCCTTATTACTTGTACTTATTTTGGAGGGGGATTGATAAAACCATCAAAGCTAGTGGGATAACAAGTCCAATCAGAGGGGTATTGTGGTCCTTCTCTATGTAAAAGAGTGGGGCCCTTGTCTTTATTTTAGTATCTTTAATTATTGACCAAACACGATTTTGTTAATAAAATACCATAATGATATTATTAATACAAGAAGATAATAAGTAAGTATTAAAGAGATTAATAACATTAATTAAGAATCTTAATAATAATTAAGAAYATAATTAAACACTTGATTAACACTTAATGACTTTTTACGGTACTAGTTATCACTGTTCTACTACTTATATCATGAATAATATACTTTCTGTGCTTATCAGCCCACCATGCTTCGCAACAATAACTACAGATAGAGAGTTTCGACCGATACCTGAACTTAGTCTTTCATAAAAGGAATGGGGTTGCATGACAACCACCTCCATAAAAAATTGGAATCCAATGTGGAGATGAAGGAATGTAGATCTCATGATGGACTAGGACCCGGAAGCATGTGAAATTTTCTAAGCTTTCATTATATCTTTCCTTTTCAGCTTTGTAAGAATAAGTGTGGTGTATGTTATTTGCTTTTGTTAGTGGTTCAAAGGTTTAAAGCACCATTAGATGCTATTCAGAAAGAGCATCTCAAGATTGTTAGATTTCTCTATAATAGGAGTCATTGTAAGGCATTAAGAGCAGACTTGAGGAATACTAGGAAAAAAAAACTCAATCATCTAGAGAAAATTGCCTTAAGAGGAAAGATAGGATTTCCTCTCTCTAAAAGCAAAGAACTCTAGAGCTTGTTCTGAGTGTTTGAGTGTTTAAATTGCTCTTTTCATCCCCTCCTTCCAATTTAATAAAGTCTTTCTTTCAAGGATGTTATCTTTCGACCTTATCTGAGCATAATTTCTTGTTTAACAATCCATCATCCACAAACAATAATATAGAAAAGACGTAGTCTAAGGTAGGAAACAAATTAGAATCTGTGTTGTGCCTGATCTAAGGAAGCGGGGTCGAGGTTAGCCACCTTTTGTAAACCAGAAGCTAGAGAACGTCGAAGTTCCATTGCCG
>SNQN01000124.1:88007-114418 GCA_008642245.1 Bassia scoparia
TCTGTATTTAGGTTTAACACACTGCTCATACTCTTTTTCCATTGTTCCAAGATTTCAAGTCTAGTTCTTTTACCATCAAAATTTAACTTATGGRCAGTTTGACTTATAGGTTCAAGAGTGACTTCTTCCCTTTTAATAGTCTCATTAGGCATTATTTTAATATCAAATCGAGGATTTCTTCCTGACACGTACCTTGGTCTAGGACAACTCGACTCACCTCGATATCTTGGTCGTTGGACTGCATTATTCATATAATTGTTTTCTATTTCTTCGTCGTGATTTAACTCTTCTTCGACTTCATTATTATTATACTCAATTATTACCTTTTGGGATTTGTTTTTAAATTTTCTTTCTACTTCTTCATTAGACATGTAATTCATATCTTCTAACTTTATTATTCCCATTTGTTCATACAGGTCTTCTTCTATTGACGCATAATTTGCTTCTTGTTCCTCATTGTCTGGGATAACCCATTTTTCAGCGATTATGGCCATTATTTTGTTGAGTTCTTCCGGATTATCTTCATTATCGAATTTTTCTTGTAATTCTTCAATACTCATATTAGTGAGTTCATGGCACATTTTTGCGTGCTGAAGTAGTAGGAAAATCTACTGTAAAATTCTTATTTCTATTACTATTTTGAAAAGGATAACTATATTTAAAAGGGACAAGTCTTTTATCTTCGATATTATTTGGTCGAGCTTGTAGATGTCTAATCTCGTTAGTAACAACGAGTTGAAATTCTTCTACTTCCTTTTTGAGGTCTTGTGTCTCCTTTTTAATTTCGTCTATAATAGCTTGACTCGTGTGGTAAATTGTAATAAGACGTGTTTCAATACCCTTTATGTCTATTTTAATTTCAGTTAAAATGTCTACTATATAATTAAGGACTGCACCAAAGTGATTACTATCTTTTGGTAAATGATGTAGATGAGGAACTTCTGGTTGACTGCAACCTATTGGTGCTTTATTAATTTTATCCAAGTTTAAGTTACTAATTACTATTATTTAGGTAATTAAAATATTTAATTATGAATAATACAATAATTAATTTACGTTATTAAAACTAGTAATAGGAATTAAACATAACGCGGCTCTGATACCAAGACAAACAGGATCACCTAAGACTAATAAGATAACTAAAAATTATAATAATAAGCTCACTCAAAAACAAGTTACAAACAAGTAAAACTAAAATAAAGGCTTTAGGTAAAAGATGTTAAAAATACTAAAACTAGAAGGTGCTTAGGTAATTTATTGAAGTTTGATGGGATTCTTATCCTTTGTGTTTGATAGGTTTAGAGTTCCTCTATTTTGAGGTCTTCGTAGAGGAGGGACTTCAGTTAACAGTTCAGTTATGGTTCATACCAAACAGTTCAGTTGATTTCAGTTCAGTTGATTTCAGTTTTTTCCTTAAACTTATTGTTCAGTTATAACATTACGGTTACAGTTCAAATCAACACAGTTGTTTTGCCTTTCAGTTCAGTTCGGTTTCAGTTTAGTTGATTTCGATTCAACCCATATGGTTCAGTTCAATCAGTTCGTTATGTTATTATAAATTTTCATTAAACAGTTTTTTCGGTTTGAATTCAGTTTCATTCAGTTGAATAATTATAGTTCAATATATAAAGGATGATGATCAAAGTTGAATAATTATAGTTCAATATAAGTATAATTACACATACAAGATGATGTGATCAACGTTAATACAAATCGTATACGTATAGATCAATTGTTATGTTCGTATTGATCAAACTATTAATACATAAAACTATATATTCCGTATAAAGTATATATACGAAGTAAATCATTATATCAAATGATGATGCTAAAAGTTGAATAAAATAAGTCCGCATAAGTATAACTATACAAGTTGATATGATCAACATCAGTCAAATTGCCATTAGCTAATCTAGATTATGAAACTAAATAACATTGTACACGAATTGATTCTAATTATAAGAAACTAAGTAAGATTGTTATACGGAGTATATTGTATTAATTCAACCATTAATAGTTTAAAACAATATACGTATGGAATTGATTATAATGAAAATCATCAGATATGGTTTATACGATCTTAAGACAAAGTTGCAAAAAACAATATGCACTTATGTAATTGTACAATAATTGTAAATTCTTAACCACTCTTCAAATCTAATCCTTATAGGAAAGTCCACTATATCAGAACCATTTACCTTTGATTTCTATTTCATGGTCCTATGTCCTTTTCCATTTTACTTATTTTGTTAAAGCTTCACACTAAATATTTATCACAAATTAAGAATCCCACATCGACTAGAAGTAAAGGAGAAAGGTCAGTTACATTATAAAACAACCCCTTTAACTTTGATTTATATTTCATGGCCATATGTCCTTTGCCATTTTACTTGTATTGGACTTGAATCATGGGCTAAGTGTAAAATCTTCTTTAAATACCATAGAAGAAGATAAAGTTCCCCACAATCAAAAATGAAAAAATGCATTGTTCTACAAGGCTTATAAAAAGGGATAAGTTTGTGGAGCCATGACAATTTATTTTGGTTCTAATTTAGCTCATTAATAGTAAGTCAAAATAAGTTTTTAGCCGAGCTTGAGCTTACAAAAGTTTAATGAACTCTAGCTCGAGCTCGCTTAAATTTATAAGTTAATTAAGATTAGTCATTTTAATTGAATATACTTGCCAATAATATTACGAAGTATATATGTTAGGTTTAATGACACAAATTAGTAATTACTTTGCTAAAATTAAGATCATTAATTATCATCAAATTAGTATTATTGTCCTCTTTGAATTACAATTTATCATATTCAAATCAATTTCATTAGTATGAAATTATTAAGTTTAAACAATTTTAATTCATTTAAAAGAGTTCAAGGTTCAATTACAGTTCAGTTCAATTTAAATCAGTTTGTTGATTTTCAGTTAATTCAATTCAGTTACAGTTCAGTTTGGTTTTCTTAAGATCATTTAATTTCAGTTCAGTTTGGTTCGTTTCAGTTTCAGTTCAGTTACATGCAGTTCACAGTTGATTGAAAGGACTTTAATTTAGTTTAATTTCATTGTGTTCATTTCAGTTCAGTTAGTTCAGTTCAGTTCATTAACCAAATGCAGTTAAACCAACAGTTTTAACCAAAGTCCCTGCTCTAGGTCTTCGAAAACATTTGCTTTTCCAATACATTTTCATTCAAACCTTAAGTTTCATTCAAACTTATTTCTCCCACTCTCAGCTCACTTCACAACCAATTCGTTTCTCAGCTCTTACTCTAAATCTGCCATTCTCTAATTCTCTTCACTTAAATTTTCATTCCCCCTTTTTTCATTGTGTTTTTGACAGTTTTCTTGGTAAATTGAAGCTGATTTGGGGCGAATTTTGGACGAATTTGGTGAATTTTGCTCGAATTGTGGCTCGTTTTGGGGAATTGGGCAATATTAAGGTAATGTCTTGAAATTTTATTTATTGTATGAATGAATGATGGGTCTAAATAATATTCACAATTCGAAAGCCTTTTGTTGCGGTGCTGCTATGGTCTCAATTGTTGTTGTTGCTGCTGTTATGCGTTGTGGTTGCTCTTATCGCCATTGTTAGGGTTTCGGTTTTTTAAGGTACTTGCTCGTATATCCTCTTTCCTCCCCTATTTTTGGACACTATTCTTTATGTATTTATAAGTTTCCTATTTTGTTCAAAAATTTAATTTGTTTGAATTATTTTCTAATTTTAGTTGAGTTTGTGTGAACTTTTTGGAGTTATGAGTTCTTTTATTCGTGTTGAAATCATGAGTGATTTTGCTTCAATTATGGAGTTATGAGTTTTGTTTTGATTGAAAAATCTATGCTGTTTTGAGTTCGAAAATCAAGTTTGAGTTCTAATATTTGACATTCTGGTTCTAATTTCTGAATTAATTGGTCGAATCACTGCAAATTTGGTTCGAAAAATCTACGAGCTAGCTGTTCTGGTTCGAAATTTGGTGTTAGTTTGCATGGTGCTAACCACTCAGTTATGGAAATTATTTTCGAATATTTGTAACCATTCCTTAATTGCCTAAAATCTATTGGGAAATTCTATTTGGTAGACCCCAATTTTTACTGTTTCTACATGGTAAGATTTTTGAAAATTTTTGGAGTTGTTTAAAAACTGGGGTCTACCATATAGAATTTCCCGTGCACATTTTTTTTTTCAAAAAGCTTACCATGTAGAAAAAGTAAAAACTGGGGTCTACCGTGTACATTTTTTTTTTTCAAAAAGCTTACCATGTAGAAAAAGTAAAAACTGAGGTCTACCATATAGAATTTCCCAAATCTATTTGATTACAACTGAGGCACCCTTGTGATTAAGTTGTTTATGTTGTGTCATTTTTCTAAAACTGAGATTGATTACAACTGAGATTGACAAGGTTGATATGTATGCTTCATTTCGAGCTGGTGACATTGTCAAGGCAGTGGTTGTATCCTTGAATCTTGATATCACAAGTTCTGTTGTTTTTGCTTCTTTCATCTATTAGTATAATGCAATCTCACTATCTCAATTTTATCTTAAATTTTGTGATTCAAGGCAGTAGCAATAGCTTGTTACCTCATGATTTTGAAGCTTTTTTTTTCAAAATTTGTTACTCATACATTTGTTAAAATGCAAGTGTGAATATACACACAAATTCTAATATATTGCAAATTACGTTGAATAATTGCACCTAGATTTCAACTGAGTACAGAAACAATGAGGGAGGGGGATGGTATTGACCTAAAAGCTACTCCTATGTAGWGTAAAAGAAAAGAAATTATGTCTTAGTTAAACATACTCGTTAACAGAAGCTATTGTTGACATATCTACCTAATATAATACTCCCTGAAATGATTTACATTGGTGTATGTTGTATCAAGTCGATCTATGTGTAGTTTTAAGTTTTCTACTCGAGGGCCGTTAAAGTGGCACTCCGGTTTTAATCCTCGGTTGACCTTTTCATTATGGATGATTATGAGGCTGTTTCCTGTCTCCCTCTTTCCTCAACTGAATCTCATATAGGAAGTTCATTYGTGGAGACTAAAATTTGGGATAGATGCATCTTTTAGTAAATTTCTAGTTGCGTGAAGTTTGAATCAACTTTATTCCTTTTAGGTCAACTTCTATTAATTTCATTGCTGATATTATTCCTTACAATTTGCAGGTCAGACATCAGAAAGGTGCAGGAAAGGCAAATGTACATGGAAAGTAAGGGTATAGTTGTATTTCTTACAAGTGTAATTTTTGGTTTGTTAGCATTCTGTCTTGAATATTTTTTTGGTTTTGATTTCTCTTTTTTGTTTTTTTGAAAGCTTGCTGAATACTTGCAAATTTTCCAGCAAAGAGATACGACCATGAATATTTTTCCTCGGACGAATGTGCACAATAAGTTCTCTCTGTAAGGTTTTCCCTTGTATATTTACTTTGTGTTGATGTGTTGATTTTTGGTCAAAATTGGCACACGAATCTGGCTATCTAGTATTGGTAATTTGTTAATTAATGTTGGGCTTGGATGTCAAAATTAGAGGTAAATTCTCAGCTCTGCAGTCAGATTTCGCTTTATATTCCTTCATGAAACTTCTAGATCTTTAAGAGATATTGAATTTTGGCACAAGAATCGACGATCATGCTTTGTAAACCTTTGCAAGCTAAATATACATTTTATTTTTTTTTATAGCTTTCCCCTTTTTTTGTATTCTGGGCTATTTGTTCTATCTGCAAGTTTACTGTAGTTTGAAGCCTTAAAACAGTGTGATCTGCTACAATCATTGCCAAATAAATCTACATCTTGAGTTAGTATTTGWTCTTTGGAATGCTCATTTTTTAGCACAGAAGCTAACATCAGAGGTTTCCTTTGGCTATACATTTTGGGCTACTACTGTGAGGCTGCCCTTCGCTGCTGCTGTGTCTGCACTGTTTTGGGCTGTTGCTGCTACCCCTGCATCACCACTACAGGCTACTGGGTTGTTGAGGGTTGATCCCCTTGCTCTGCAGCCATCCCTAAGTGTTACTAGCCTAGCACAAAACCCACAGCAAGGGCCCTGTACATTTACTTTGTATTGATGTGTTTATTTTTGTATAAAGGAACGAGTTAAACGATGTATTGTGTACAGAGTTAAACAATATATTGTGTTTTTAAATAATCTTAATACGATATTTATTTTATTACAAAGTATTATTGTTTTTTCGGCCATTATTATTATTATTATTATTATTATTATTATTATTATTATTATTATTATTATTATTATTATTATTATTATTATTATTATTATTATTATTGAATTATTATGATACTATTAGCATTTACTAATTATAGAAAAATAGATTGTTTGGTGAGTCAAACCATAACTATCGGTTATTTCAATGTTAGTTACAACCCTATAGCAATGGTTCAACAGTTGCAATAGGTCCGTTTCAATATTGTAATAGACCTATGGCAACGGTTGAACCGTTGCCATAGCTTAATTTTAAACATTGAAATAGACCTATGGCAACTGTTAGAACCGTTGCAATAGCTCTTTTGAACCGTTGCCATAGATAGCTATGTCAACGGTTGCTTAAAGATATAACCGTTGTCATAACTTCTTTGACCCGTTGCAATAGATCTATGGCAACGGTTAACTTAAACCATTGCAATAGGTTCAAAAAAARCGTTGCCTTAGGTCTATAGCAACGCGACCAAACTCAACGGTTAATAACCGTTGCCTTAGGTCTAATGCAACGGTTTTGGGTATATATAGCAACGATTTTTAACCGTTGCCATAGCTAAAAAATGTAGTAGTGTGATGATACTGTTGATGAGTACCTCAAAATCGCTAAAAGTATAACAAAAGAGTGTCGCGACCACTTTGTTGAAGGAATTACTAGGGAATTTGGGGCAGAGTATTTGAGACGCCCAACAATTTCTAATGTCTAGTGACTCCTTTAAGATGGTGAAAGATGTGGATTTCCATGCATGATGGGAAGTATTGACTGCATGCATTGGCAGTGGAAGAATTGTCCGCGTGCGTGGAAAGGTATGTATCAAGGAAGAAACAAATCTGCAACAATAATATTAGAAGCCGTTGCTTCTGGTGATTTGTGGATATGGCATGCGTTCTTCGAAACTCCTGGATCTTGCAACGACATCAATGTCCTACAAAGGTCTCCAGTATTTGATGATATATATATCAGGGATGAGCTCCTGAGGTCACTTATAGCGTCAATGGACACACTTACTACATGAGGTATTACCTTACATATGGAATATACCCAAAATGGGCAGCGTTCATGCCAGCTATTAGACTACCACAATCTCCAGAGGATGAGTTATTTACTCGTCGTCAAGAGGCAATAAGGAAAGTTGTTGAGTGTGCTTTCGGTGTGCTATAAGCAAGGTTTGCAATAATAAAAAATCCTGCTCGGGTGTGGGACGAGAATGTATTGTGAAAGATAATGATGGCGTGTATTATTATGCATAATATGATAGTTGAAGATGAGAGGGATACATAATAAGAATTATCAAGACCCAACGGAATTCGAACTAGTTAAAACTGAAAATGTTGGAGAATCGTCAAGTGCAAATGGAAATGAAGCATTCATGGTAAGTCCCGGACGATTCGGAAGWCTATCTTTACAACAGTATATGGAAAGGAGGCACGATGTTCATACCACTCAAGTCCACAATTGTTTGCAAAGAGATTTAGTTCAACACATTTGGAACAATTTCAGCGCAAATGAAGAAAATTGAAAAATAACAATTTGTAATCTTTAAATGATGACTTCAATCTAGAATCTATGTTGTTTAATGTAATGTAATGTTTAATTATCAGTGTATTTTATTTCTTAATTTTAATGTATTTTTTTAATTCAAATGTGTCTTTAAATCTACAAAGTTGATGTTTAACCGATAATGTTTAGCTTAACGATGTCATCATCAATGTATTAATTTTTCAATTACAAATTTACGTTACAATTTCATTTATCTATTTTTGTAATTTTAAATTACGTTAATAAACTGAAGATTAAATTAAGTAAATTAATTCATTAAAGGCAGGTGGCCGGGGTAGTAAAAAGTAGGAGTAAGAAATTTTTGGGAAGGCCCAGGGATGAAGGAGTTTATAAATGAATTGGGAAGGTTGTAGAATAAAGTTAGTAGAAAATGAGGTGGATGAAAGAGAAAATGAGGTGGAAGAAGGAGAAGAGGAGAGAGAAAAGTTGGGCTTTCCTAAGGATGGAGATGGTCTTAGAGCATTTCCACCAATGATTTTTTTCCTTCTTCTCTCTCTCTACAACTTTCTCTCTCATCTTTCTTCATCTCAAGGCAAATTCTTTCACCTTCATCACACCAATGACACCAAAAAAACTCTTCATCCCTCTCTCTCTTGCTTATTAATTATACCCCACAACACTTTCTCTCACATCTAACAAATCATTTTGTTTTTATTTATTTTTAACTAATTCGACTAAAACWAAATTTTACTACTAATTAATCGAGATTAGTGTTTAATCAAGAAATATAAATGTGAAGAAAAATATAGCAATATGGGTGTCTACTTATAAATCTCGAAAAGTTAGGTTTTGGTATTTTTTTATTTTTTAAATTTTTTTACAAGTGCAAAATAGCTCATTAAGAAATTAATTTGTCTTTAAACGCGGGCCCCACTGCTTTCACTCCTTCATCAAACTCTTCACCAAATGAAGAGTTTGGTGATTATTTCACCAAGTGACATTTTTTGCCACCTAAAATTCATTGATGAAAGAGGGTGGTCTTTTTGTCTTTCATTTGATGACAAAAAAAAAAAAACACTGTTGGAGTTGCTCTTATAATCCAATGTCTCACTCTCTCATTCAACCTCTTTTGAGTTTATACCAATTTCATTTGTTGACATGTGACATCATACTTTATTTAGTAATATTAAGCTATGCATGGAGTGAATGTGAAGAGATAACAAAGTCTTTTAATTATCATGCAATGAATTGAAGAGGCAACAAAGCCCTCATTGATGGATTAACTTTCTAGACTACAATTGCATGAAAAGGAAGAGTGATTGCCTCCATGTTTACACAATTTGAAAGGAAAATATCTATCCATAAGTACATGATAATATAGGCTATGACTGTTCTACGCTAAACCTGGTTGCTAAGGAAAATAGTAAATTGTGAAAGAGTATAGTTGTTGTTGATGTGTGTTGTTCTTGTTCTCAACCTCGAGGCTTGTATTTATAGTGCTTTGTGATAGAGATCGTGGAGGAGTTAAGCGGTTGGTGGAAGAGATTATATTCTTTGGAACCACGTTTCTTAGTGGGCCTGCTCATTTGGGCTATATATGACTTGGAACTCATTTGGCTCCACTCCATTTCCAACGTTTGAGTTCGATTGTCAGACTAGCTTAGTCAAATGGGACTATAATACGTAGGCTATAAAGTCAAACTCCTAGTCAAAATTTAGCTGGTACGTTTTGATCGGTAACACATCAGTATGCCATTTCTGTTTCTACACMAATGATATTCTTATTTATTCAATGATATTCTATTTAATATTCGTACAATGATTTGTAAAAATATATTGACTCCGGTTAAGTCACAATCTAATATTTGGAATAAAATCCACTACTTGGAAACGACATAAAAGAGATTAACACATATAGAGTTATAGCTAACAACTAAACTGATATCCAAATGAACCACAAAATCGTTTACATAAAACAAATAGAGAAATGAGCCACACAAATATTGTCCCCATAAATTGAAAAATTGAAGACAACATCAACATGTGCAACATTAGGCATGAAAACTAGTTTAGAATAGCACATTAGTATAGATAAAAAATGATACTTTTGTAAGTGAAGAATTTCATTAAGTGAAGAATAGCACATTAACTAGTTTTTTTTTTCTTTTTTTGTAAGTGAAGAATTTCATTAAACAAACACCCAAAAGTCCATCCCCAGTTGAAATTCCTTCTAGAAAGGCACTTCAAGAAGGGAGAAGTTGAGCTAACTAATCATACAACTGAGCAATCCAAAATCTATCAAAACTTCTTATCTTAATAGTAACAAGGAGCTTCAATTTATATTTAATTACAACTTTTAGATCATTACAAGTCTCAGCTACTGCTTAGGGATTAATTGGATTCCAAAGATGATTCCTGCAATTCTAAATACCATAAAATAACTATATCAAGTGCTAGTCCAATAAACTTTTTTCTTGTAGATACCTACATTGACCTCTCTTTAAGACCAATGATATTACTATACCAAAATGCAATTGATTCCAATTCTAAAAAGAACAACTGCCTTAACAATGTCCTAAAATCTCAATTTGCAAGGCCCAAAGCATTTTTCATGCTCTAAATGCTCACAAAAAATAGATTTAACTTGAAAATAATTATTTATTGTTTTTTAAAAAAATTTCTAGAATTTTTTTGAAATTTCAATTTCAAAATTATCAAATAATTTCAAATACCAAAAATTAACAAACTACCTTAAAAATTAACCCGGATTTGTTTCCAATTTTCCATAATAATTTCATTTGTGAAATTGTTATAAATTTTCAAAGCAAAAACGCAAAACCGAAATAGCCATTCCGAAACCTTTCGAAGATTCCTGAGCTGGGTCACTGTTTGGTTCCCCAAGGCTTTCCCAATTCTTGAAACTCAATTTTCACGACATTAAAAAAATAAAATCAAAATATTTGATTTTTCGATTTTTTTTCCAAACGAAAATGGCAAGTTTTTTGGTTTTTTCGGGTAAGTTAGTAAGAAATCTTATTAAGCTCAAGACAATTACAACCTAAGTTATCCAACAACTTGACAACCCTTCTAGGAAGGCTCCTAAGTAACAAGAATAAAAATACACAATGGTACTCAACCATTGTTTATTCCTTTACATTTTGGTTAGTAATAAGATTCAATCTATGTAAGACAACTGCTTGACTATACTAACTATACTGAACTGCCTAGGGGCAACCTGTTCCTAGAAGGCCTTGTACTGGCATGCCACAACCCATAGAAACTGCATCAAAACTAGCCTAAAGCACCAATATGTTTAGTCTTGCTATCATAAGTCTTTCTAGTCAACCAAGATCAGCTTGATCCAGCAAACAAGGTTCTTTCGACATTAAGCCAGCCAAAAACTTGCTCTCACATATGCATACTTAAAGGACAGTAAAAACACAGTGGTCTCTAGATTCAGAAGTCTTATTTTGAGGAATATGCCAGACATGTTTCCATTATTTACTATATTCCACTAATATATATATAATATATAATATATATATATATATATATAATTATATATATATTATTATATATATTATATATATATATATATATATATATATAGTATATATACTCCAAGGCCTCCTACTTTCTTAGGAGAGACAGTCAGTCCTCCAATTCACATGGCCACCTTTTAAACAAAGAGCATAACTTGACCATAAATAAGACCTACATATTTGATTACCTCTCTTGAGCACAATCTTATGCAATATGAGGATTTGCATCCAATAATTACACACATTCATGAGGACTGGATTAACTAGTTATTATCTGCCTYCAAAAGAGAGTTGTCTAGATTGCCAAACTCTTATCCTTTTGACCATTTTCTCAAGTAGTTGCTCACAGTCAGTAGCAGAAACCCTCCTATGATAAATGAGAGCCAGGAACCAATGCTGAAACCAGAGAGGTTGRATAACTGCTGCACAACAAGCTGTGAGATATTGGCTGTATACATGGCTGACTTTCTAGTATTTGCTTGCAGTCTAGAAGTGGCCTCAAAGAGCTTTAAAACCTACAACATCAAATAAATGTTTCTAATCTCAATCCTACAAAAAACCATTTAATCATCTGCAACACAAGGATTATTCAACTGCAACTCCTTGCACCTAGGGTGAAAGTGGAAACCAAGTTTGGTGCTCAGATACTTAAGAATTCTTGTGAGATATTCCTGCAGTGAACAAAAAAAAGTGGGGATATTGGATCACCTTGTCTAATCCCCCTAGAAGAAGAGAAAAACCTTTGGCTAGTACCATCAATCATAACGGCAAAAGTAGGAGTACTAACACMAGTCATGACAATTTTGACAAAAGGAGTAGGAAAATTCAAAGCAAAAAGTAAATCCTCCAAAAAATGCCAATTCATCGTATCATATGCCTTTTGTAAATCAATCTTGAGAAGGCAACTTCTAGCAACATTCTTCCTAGCATAGTGTCTGAACATGTCTTGGCTGACAAGTATATTACTAATGGTAGACTTGCCAGCCACAAAAGCTCCTTGACTAGGAGAAACCAGATCAAAAAGCACATTAGTCAACCTTGAACACAAAAGCTTAGAAATGCACTTGTACAAGACTGCACAACATGCAACAGGCCTATATTCATGCACCTTTGTAGGATAGGAGACCTTTGGAACTAAAGAAATGGTAGTAATGTTGATGAATTTAAGCATTTTCCCAYAAGAAAAGAAATCCTAGACTGCCTTCACAATCTCATCTCCAATCACCTCCCAAMAATCCCAGAAAAAACCACTATTGAAACCATCTAAGCTCGATTCCTCATCAATTGGAAGTGATACCATTGCACTCTTAATCTCCTCACTAGTAAAACTCAAATTAAGCAAATGATGTTGGGCATCAGTGTGAACAGGTGCCTGCTTAATGATCTTCTACTTAATTCCCTTTTTTTAAGGATTATTAATATTCATGAAACCCTAAAAATGGTGAACAAGAGCTTGATTCACCTGAGCCTGCTCAAAAATCCAATTCCCTTCCGTATCTTGGATAGAATTAATTCTATTTCTATTAATTCTAGCCTTTATGCTTCTATGGAAAAGCCTAGAGTTCTCATTTCCTTCAATAWACCACTCTCCTTTAGCTTTTTGCCTTAAAAAAACTCACATAATTAGCATGCACCTCTTTGTACTTTCGAATAGCCAAGAACTCCTGATGTATAGTCATACTGTCAAAAGGAGCTAGTTGAACCTTATGTTGCCAGTGCAACATATCCTTGAAAGCCTGAGTATCAGGTAGATGAATGTCATTAAAACATTCCTTATTACGGTCCTTTATTTTGGCTTTCAACCCTCTAATATTCTGAGAAACTAGTTTGTTGATTTGATATATAGTTTTCCCCCTCATTCTCTTGCTAATTTGCATTATTTTGGCCTTCTCAAGGCCCTCTTCACTACTAATATTGTTTGTTTAGTGTTTCGATCAGTTTCAGGTTCTATTTATACTTTTGGATTGCTCTTGGGATGTTTTAGAGCATTACAGAGCGTTAGGAAAAGTAGCATGGAGCTTGGATTGAAGCGACAAAGGAATATGATTGTCGAGTATCAATATTGACACATGTCCCCTCTTTTGACCATAAATCACATTTTTTTAATGCTCACCATAAATCACATTTTGCACATTGGATTGATGTGATTCTAATTAAGTTTAAACTAGACTTAAATAGCTTCGAAACGATAGGTCATATGCCCATATTGGARGCCCAGATTTAAGATATGACTCTCGAAAGATGGGCCAGTGAAACTGCCGTGACAGTGTACTAACCGATCGATTTGACATTAAATCGATTGGCTAGGAGGCCGATTTTGGCCATTTAATATATCTTTCTTTTAATTTGTATTATGTGTAAGGCTATTATTTTAATATATCCTAGGCTTATCTATCTTCTCATAGGTTGCATATAAGGGGTAAAGATCCTGATTTATACTTCATACTTCATATTATTATTTTCTGAATTACGTTTTCTCTTTAAAAACTCTAGTTTTAGTTTAATACAATTAATCAATAGTTCTTCGATTATTGCGATTCTGGTATTATTCTTAATCTCTAATCTCCTTTATTCTTTGCTATTAGTTTAATGATGTTTTTCCCAATTGTTTTTATTATGTTTAATTACATTATGCTTGAGTAGTTTCCTTTCTAGAGCAATTGGGGATCTATAACAATATAATTAGCATGTTTTGGGTTTGATTCAATTCATACTTTAGCAATTTTTCAAATTCCTATTTGATTGTTCTTTATGTTATTCAATTAGGTAGTGCACGACTTAATTGRATAATTAGAATAGTCATTAGCTAGGGCTCGATCAATTATTGACATAATTATACTCCCCTCATCTTGCTTGTTACTCCACGAGAAAAACCTACATGTAAATTTAATGTCAGTAAGTTGAAAATAACCGAGGCAATAGGCTAAAGGCTCAATTTCACCCTTTGTGACAGGAGCACCCACACTTTCATTAGTATGAAGCACATTATTCAAGTCAACTAAAGCAATCCAAGGGCCCTTCCAAGTATCATGAATCCGACAAAGATGCTGCCACAACTCACATCTATATATATTTGGCTTGATTAAAACCATAAATAAAGGTGCAATAGAAAGGTTTACCACCTCTTTTAGGTTGGACAAACACATGAACAAGTTGAGAGATGCATAATTTGATGTCTATATCAAAAGCATTCGGATTCCAAGCTATTAACACTCTACCCTAGCATGCCAGGGTAGATTAGTGGTCACACACCACTTAGGACACAAATTCAGGTACAAGTCTCTAAGATTTTGAGCCTTAACCTTTGTTTCGAGGAGCCCAACCAACTGAATATTGTTTGTGGAGAGAATATGTCTCACCTCAGCTTGTTTATTCCTAGAGTTGAGGCCACTCACATTCCATGACATAATTCTATCCATGAAGGTTAGGGGTAGCCAACCCCTCACTACCAGGACCATTAAATACCACACCATCTTCTGCTAGCTTAGTAGCCAATTCATCAGGCATGTTAACCACAGATAACAACACATCAAATTTATTAGTAATCAGAACAAGTTGCTTCTTTTGTWGAAGACTTACCTTAGTAGAGACTGAAGTAAATTCATCATCATCCACTATTGGCCCCTTCTTACTATAATCAATGTTAACCATAGGCACCTCAGGAGGCTTTGGCTTCCAAGCTTGTTTTTGTGGAACCCTGCATCTTTCAACTGCATGGCCAAGTTTGTGGCATTTCTGACACTTAATAGGCTTCCACGCATTCTCCAAGACTTGTACCATAACCTCACCATATTCATTCTCCAAACATCCCTCGATGTATTAGTGGACTATCTKTCCAGGGATTGTGAAATCGAGAAGCTTAACATAAAGGCGGAAAAAGAAATAATAGTAACTTGTTTACGGGCATCTACTTGGACTTAGGGAGATCTTGGTCTACCTCAACTTCCACCATGACTCTAGCATACAAAAACCGCTCCTTCTTCAGAGTAGCTTGATCTAACTTGAAAGGCTTCCAAACCCCTTCTAAGAGCTTGAACAGGCATGCCTCCCCCCAATATTTAATATTCAGTTTAGGTAAAGTAATCCAGATGAGAACTATTTTGGTAACATCATCAAACACATCCAAATTAGGAGTCCATTTCTTCACAATTATAGGATGTTAGTCAAAAGTAGAGGAGGGAAATCAGTTAACCAGTTCAGTTATAGTTCAAACCAAACAGTTCAGTTGATTTCAGTTTAGTTGATTTCAGTTTTTTCCTTAGCTTTAATTGTTTTAGTTATAATTTTACGGGTTACAGTTTCAAACCAACACAATTGATTTGCCTTTTCAATTCAGTTCGGTTCAGTTGCAGTTGAATTCTGATTCAACCCATACGGGTTTAGTTCATTATGTTATTATCAATTTTCAGTTAAACAATTTTTTTTCGGTCTGAATCCAGTTGCATTCAMTTTTGTATTTTAAGCATAATGTTTTGAGGTGAGTAATTGGTGATTAACCAAACCATGTGGTTTCGGTTCAAACGGGTAATTGTGTAACTATCAATTTATTTTTAACAAATGCTTCCGTTGAATTTAGTTTCGCACTTTAACCATTATGTTTTTAGTGATTAAGTTGTATACTATTTTGTAAATTATTATAACACTTTTTGTAGGTGTGTTAGTTTTTTTATTGTATATTCGTATCAGATCAATATACGGAAGGATGATGATCAAAGTTGAATAATTATAGTTCAATATAAGTATAATTACACATACAAGATGATATGATCAACGTCAATACAAATCATATACGTATTAGATCAAATGTGTATATTCGTATTTGATCAAATAAACTATCAATACATAAAACCTATATACTCCGTATAAAGTATATATTATGAAGTAGATCAATATATCAAATGATGATGCTAAAAGTTGAATAACAATAGTCCGACATAAGTATAACTATACAAGTTGATATGATCAACATAAGTACAAATTACCATTAGCCTAATCTAGATTAATGAAACTAAATAACATTGTACACGAATCGATTCAAATTTATAAGAAACTAAGTAAGATTGTTATACGGAGTATATTGTATTAAAACAAACCATTAATAGTTTAAAACAATATACGTATGGAACTATGATTATAATGAAAATCGTTAGACATGGTTTTAGCCACAAACAGACAATGTAACCTACACCATGAGACATGGTTTATATGATCTTAAGACAAAGTTGCGAAAAACAATATGCATTTATTGTAATTGTACAATAATTGTAAATTCTTAACCACTCTTCAAATCTAATCCTTATAGGAAAGTCCACCATATCAGGAACCCTTTACCTTTGATTTGTTTTTTTATGGCCCTATGTCCTTAGCCATTTTACTTATTTTGTGTTAAAGCTTCACACTAACATTTTATCACAAATTAAGAATCCCACATCGACTAGAAGTAAAGGAGAAAAGGTCATTTACATTATAAAACAACCCTTTACCTTTGATTTCTATTTCATGGCCCTATGTCCTTTGTCATTTTACTTGTATTGGACTTGAATCATGGGTTGAGTGTAAAGTCTTCTTTCTTAATACTTTTAAAACATATATGTATTGTGGAAGTTAATCTATAATGTATTAGACTTAGGAAAAATAGCWGGTAGAAATGTTGGATAATTTCATGTTATTTGCTTTGTATGTTTGTCCTTATTGTAAAAAAAACAACTACTATAGTAGATGTTTCTTTGCTTTATTTCGGTAGAGTTAAAGTATGAGACTCACAAATATTGCCTCAAAGATATCCAACACACTAATATAAGAAGAAACATCAAGTGAAACAAGAGATGTACCAATAGAAGAAGAGTAAAGTTCCCACATTGAAAAATGAAAAAATGCATTAGTTTACAAGGCTTATAAAAAGGGGTAAGTTTGTGGAGCCTTTTATTGTTTTGTTGGCTTCGGAATTATTATTATCTATATTGGGATAGTTGTCCCATTATTATTTTTTTATTATCTATAAAATATAAATATAAAATGACAATTTGTTCGTGGTTCTGATTTGAGCTCATTTAATAGTTAGTCAAAATAAGCTTTTTATAGCCGAGCTCGAGCTTACAAAAGTTTAATGAACTCTAACTTGAGCGTTAAATTTATAAGTTAATTTAAGATTAGTCATTTTAATTGAATATACTTACAATATATTACGAAGTATATGAAATACGAAGTATACATTAGGTTTAATGACACAAATTAGTAATTACTTTGCTAAAATTAAGATCATTAATATTATCATCAAATTAGTATTATTGTCCTCTTTGAACGAGAACTCCACTTCATCGGGTAACTAGTTAAATCATTTCTTTATTGAATTTAAGTGTGAGGAAGCATAAAATTGGTATCATATTGCTGCCCACTTAATGTATTCTAAAATATCCATCCAATTGTTGTAAACATTAAAGGAGTCACTGCAAAAGTAACAGAGCTTGTAGCTTTCTCGCAAGCATTTCGATTACACGTTTATATCAATTATCTAGTATGGTGAAGTTGGGATTAAGGTTATACCGAAACATTACATAAATCATCTTGCATATATCGTTATAATTCACCACTTAAAATTATCACTAGCAAAATGGCGGAACGGAAATGTTAATCGCTCGCGTCATAATCTTATATCAGAGTAAGAACTTAAACATTGGATACCGGTATTGATTATATCCTATATAGATTATAATTTTAAATTTTAGGAATCATTTGGTTGAAGTGCTTTAACATTTATAATGCCTATTGCAAGATGTCAACTATTTTTAACAGACATTTTCAATCAAGGCTCCTTATACGTCGTCACTTTTTAGATTTTGTCCCATCTATGTTCATCCACCAATAGTATACGGAAATCGGATTTCCAAGTATCGGACTTAGAAATATTTACTAGGTATAAACAGAATACTACTACATTCACCTGCCAAAGAAAAGACTACGCGGGTCTACACCGGATAATTACCAGAATCAATAGTGTGTGGATCGCTTCTCGCCCGCTTCATGCAATCTCATATCCGGTGGGTGCTCAAAGCTCACTCTTCCAATTCAACCTAGTAAATCTTGTCAATTTGTGTTTGTCATTCTAATGTTCTCTTTTTTAACTATAAGCATAGTTTAATACGTAAAGGTAACTGCAACTTAATCAAATTTCCGCACCTCAAGAATCTGCCAGAGACGACGGCACATGATAAATCCCTTTGCATTTGTGGGAATATTATTATAGGATTTTTATAGTAAAAATCATTTATGGCATGTGTGTGATTATGTGTTCAGCATTCATCATAACACATAACCAAAAGATGTGGACCGTATTATTGTTAGTTAATGCGCCTGGCCTAATGGATGGGTCTATAACACATAATTCACAGGTAACCCCTTCAAAGAGAGTTAAGTAATATAATAGATGAGTCTAATACATGTGTGTTTAACGTGGTGGTACAATACACAAAGCTCTATGTCTTGATATCTTATCTTTGGAGCAACTATCTCTCAGGGATGAAGCTACCGTTTTCTACAGGTTGCATACCATGGGAAGCCCTGCTATACATAATTATTTCTAAAACTTTTACATTCTAATCCCAATTATACTATTTCAATCATAAAAACAATAAGAGAAAGATATGGTTGTAATTATTGAATAGGTACTAAATAGATATTGGAAACTCATTATCTCCAAGAACTCACTTACATACTTATTATGGATGCAACTTAGATACGTATGCATTTCCATATTCTTGTAGCCTAATGGAGTTATCATATACGGAATTGAAAATCTTGACAAATCCACTTTTGAATTTATACTGATTAGAATCGGAATAAGCCTTACAAACCTTGGAACTTCGAAATCAATACAAGGAACCTCTACGACACTATATTATTTAAAAAAAAGACAGAAAATAGAAAAAAAAACCTTATGATCTAATTGACAAATCAACGTATGTCAATAATCATCAAAGGGCACAGCTAAAATCCAAAAGCAAAGCCAAATAAGTATAAATCACCAATATAAACGAATAGTCACTCTTACAAACAATTCCAAAAGCCTAAAAATACAGAGGTAAACTAAGGAATTCATAGATCTCTCGCAGAGAATGAGGCTATATTCATCGGAACATTACTGACAAAATAGATCGGAATATATAATATGGCGAAATAGAAGAAGGATCACAATATGGAACAAAAAACTACATTTTAAATATAGTTAATCAGAAATCAAAAAACGCACGGACCACATCACAGAAACAATATTTTAACATTACCTTACACCAATTACACTCACCACAAACGAATTCTCCAACAGCCCTCATAACATTTTTCAGAAGAATAGGAGAGAAGCAGATCATTAGGAGATCCAAATGCATAATTATGAAGCAATACGCAACAAATCTTTTGGAGGAAATAAATAAATTACCAACTTCTAAAACACACCCTAACACCAGGAAAAAAGAGAAATCTATACCCCATAAGATTTCGGGACGAGAAAAAGCAGCACATTCGACCCAGGTGTGCGACAATCGTGCTTCCTGATCACGGCTGGCCGCCGATGGTACAGAGTATCCAAGGCAAGTGATCAAAGAACTAATACAATTAAGAGACGAAGTATATATCACTGAGCGCAGAAACGAGTTATGTATATCAAGGAGCGTGAGAGTATGGGTAATTTGAAGAAAACTCATTATACAGAGATAATCACATGAGTGAGGGAGTGAGTGAGAGAGCTCATCGCTAACGTAAACCATAATAGATTTGAAATATTTGAAGATGAGGTAGTAGCGAGGGAAGTCTTTGGTGCATGAGAGTTGTCGATGAAATGTGAGTGGACTTTTTATTTTTAACCAAAATAGATAATGAGTAAAGGAGCTACCTTATTGGAGTTACTGTAGGTTAGTGGGAGGTCATAATTCTTTAAATCATCGAGAAAAACAAACAAAAAATTATTACCCAATTAAGGAGTTTCCATTTCTCTTCACAACAAATCTTATAGACGGGAAATAAATCGGGGTCGTATTGTATGCAATTTTTTATTTTTTTTTATTTTTTATTATTTCTGAGATGAAGTCATGAATTGGAAAGTGAAAGTTTTTGGGTGACAAAAAATTTAAATGAAGCTTAGCAAATCCCAGGATCAAAGGAATTATCGGTCGGATATACCCAGTTCAGGACCGATAATTCGGTTTTCGTAAGTTATACAATAAGATTCGAACCTGACCGGTTCGGTACCGGTGTCCAGTCGGTGTTGCCCGGAAACGTGTGACTTTAGTTTTTTCGGGTCGATGGAATTTTTCTTAGATTTTTCGGTCTGTTCCTTGTTTAAAATTGTTTTATTAAATTCTTTAGGTTACGCAGGAGATGTTCTTATGTACTATTGTTTCAGGAAAGGAAGATCAGAGCACATGGTTATCAGTCACACAATTGCGTTACTCTGCTTTCTGCAGTCAAGCCTTTTTTGCAGCAGCAGTCCAGATTCACTCGGTGCGATCTGGCGGATTCGATTTTCCCGTGCATTCAGTTGCAGTTGAACTTCCAGTCACATTATATTTGATTCTAATTGCTTTAGTGAGCGAACAGGCCTGACGACCATTATCCGAGCTATTGTTCTTGGAAGCCTGAACTCGGCTGACCGACGGGTGCGCTTTGTGTTAAGCTCTTTCAAAGTCGTACAAGAATAATGGTGCGGATGTGAACATTTAAACCTGGCCAATTTTTTTCAGCACGATTGAATAGCAGAGCTTACAGCAGTTCGAATCTGGTGATTCTTTGGTTCACTCAGCTCTTCTTAGACAACTTTTGCTCCTTTGTATGTCTTTTGATACCTGCCCTTGTCAATTCCTCCTTGCATATTGCCGTGATCTTGTCAATTTTTTTCACTTAACGCCGCTTCGGTCTGAATCATTTGGCTTCTACCGGTGGTCGAGACCTGCTTTCGCCTGGAGAGAGCTCTTCAGTTGCTTTTTAAGATCAAGATGGCACTCAGTAGAGGTCTGCACCATTTTGTAGGATGCTAGTGTTTATATGCGGTTGGATGACTTTAGAGAGATGGCTAACGAACATCTTTATAGCAATAAGTTCTGCCTTCTTGCGAGGCAACAAGGCATGCATCGCGGTGATCTACTCCTCTTGTGAGAGTAATTCTCAATGCGCGTATCCCTAAGCAAAACACACCCCTCTTGACTCCACGTCGCTGTCACCCTCGGTGCGCGTTGTTCTTTTACATACAGGAGATTTCCAAGCACTGGCCCAATCCTGTATCAAAGCGGAGAGGTATTAAAACATTTGTACGCGTAATTCTTTTATCTACAAGCAATGCTCATATTGAGTGGAATTAAACGCGAAACAGGAAAGAGACAATAAATCACTCTACAGCTATTGCCGCCGAGAGAAAATCGTGATAACGGGATCATTTATCCCTGTCTCAACACCAGTCGGTTCCCGATTAAGCTTTTGTGGAGATTGCATATCCACTCTAGTTGCACTTATAGGAGTTATTTAGGTGCCGCTTACTCTCTTTTAAGTCCAGCTCTGAAGTCTTTTTTAGAGGGTCTCACCTAGAGATAGAATTCGGCCTTCCTCTGACATGGTTTGGTAACGTATGTCTATGATCTTTCTCGACTTTTACCTGCAATTCCTCTCTAAATTTGCATTTCGACGACGGAAGTATCTCTTAAACCCGTTGGGATCAGATTCAAGCTGGAATTTTGGCACGTTATCGAATTGGAGGAACAACCTTTCAGAGGCTGTTTTTGTAGGAGTATTTGAGGAGAGGAGGTGACCAGCGGATACGGAGTGTCATCAAAGTCCGCAAGTCATTTTTTCGTTCGAGATATTAGATATTAAAGTAGATTCTGAACCTTCTCCCGAAGGGGTAGATAACATGTTTGATAATTTGAGATTATCATCGATGACGCCTCTAATTCGAGGGTATCGTCTACTGCGTTGGTGGACCATTGGATTCGCCACTTCTTCATCAACCACGATACCACTAAGGTTTGTTAATTCCATCTAATCTTAATCGGGACGGCCAGGGTCTTGGGTTCTGTCGAGCAAATAAATATAAGTTATACTGACATTTACAGATGTACTTCGCTAAAAGCTCGATCATTTCGGAGACAGCTTACACCCAGCAGTCGTAGATTGCAGTATGATCAACACTCTTGGGGGAAGATACAGTCAATGATGGATGTATTATTTTCTTCTTTCTTTTATTACTTCTTTGATACGATGCATATTCTACCGTCTATCCTCAGTGGCAAATTCAGCACCGAGTGTAATTCAGACACCTTTGACCAGGACCTGCGCGAAATGTAGGGTACTTTATCTGTCAAGTTGTCCTGTCTCGGAACTTATTTGATCAAATAAACTATCAATACATGAGGGAAGTCATTCGAGCAGCCAGTTCGAACTGATATAAGTCAGTCGATTTTTCCTTTCTCTTTTTCTGGATTCCGTTTTTAGGTCATTGTAGATGTGGCTAACTGGCGTCACACTAGTTCAGAGGTATGCATCCCTCTCACTTTCCTGCTGACAACAGGAGTTAATGGATGTTCTCTTCGACTTGGGGTGTTTAACGCTAGGCACTGTTCTTGGGGCTATTCTTTCGAAACCTTTTCTTTGAACTATGATATCCTTTAAAGCTTATAAAGGACTTGTCTTTCGGTCCATAATCGATGGGTTTTCTCCATGCTAAAAAGAAACTAAAATTGCTGAAAATAACAATATAATCAAGCCTTCTACAAGTCTGAATAGGAACAATCTTACATAGTCAGGACGAGTATGGAGTTTGTAATTATGAAACAAAGGACCATTCGATTCGGACTGTGGAGTTTCCTCTTTGTATTATATTCACAACTAATCTCGACTTACTTCTGCAAAAGCACGAAGATAACATCCATTCGATTCGAGTAAAAGCTATTACTATTCGACTGTCTTAGTCCAGTCGACGACAAGTAGCCTGTATATAATACAAGGAATCCGATTCGCTGAAAGTCTTCCCCTTGATTTACCCAACTATTACTCGACTATCCATTGAAGGAGACGAATACTCTAAATTAACATCGATTTGAAAGCCTCTTATTTGACGATATGCTTGTCTTAGACCAATTTGAGACACAAAGTAGTAGTGATTATATAATACAGTAACGGGAAACTTCGATTCGAACTGAAGATCATTGCTCACCTTGATATACACTACCTACTCGACTTCCAATTGAAGGAGACGAATCCAAATCTGATAGTTTCGATACGTCCTATCGACTTGTTTACAGTCCAGGCTAAATCGCAGCATGATAGTTGATATAAGATTCTAAGGGAACACTTCGTTCAAAGCTGAAGATACTCCACACTCCTTGATAAAAATATAACCATCCCATATACAAGCTCACTTACTCGATCATCCAATTGAAGGAGAACGAATATCTCATTCGAATCGATACCCGAATCGTCATATTCGTCTCGAGTCTTTAGATCCAATATGAGCAAAGGTAAGATGATTATGAAATACAAGGGAAAAGTAACTTTCGATGTCGATCGAAGTCTTCCCTTTGTTTATACACAACTACCTTGTATATACACTCGACTTCGCCGCATTGAAGTAAATAACGAATTTGCACATTTCGAATTCTGTATATACACACAAACACTACATATCCATTACGAATAGTCTTGTTAAAATATACAGAACCATAGACAATAGCACAGGTAGTTGTTGTATAATAAATCACTCAATGAGGTGATATATACATTCGATTTCCAACTGAGTCTTGCCACTATGTATATAAATCCCGTTAGACAACTACCTTACTCGACTCCCAAATGTTTGGAGATAGGAGAATCGGTAATCATCGATACGAGCTTCGGAATAACCCACATACACGATCTTGTCTTAGTCTCAGTTGAGACAAGGTAGTTCAGTAATATTAATACAGAGGGATAAACTATCGATTACGAACCGAAAGTCTTCCCTCTGGTATTACTACTACACCAAAAAAAGAAAAGACTTACCAAGACGCACACTCGCGCTCTCTCACTTCGACTTCTAGAATCTGGAAGGAAGCACCGACTTATACATTCGAAAGGACAAAGGAATTAGCGCAAAAAAACAATAGCATTTCCTATTCCGACTTGAGTTATGTTCAGCCGAGCTAAAATTAGTTGTTATATAAGATTAACACAGAGGAATATCTATAAGATTTGTCACCGGAATTGGTAACTCCTTCCCATTATGTTATTATAAACCCAACACCATACCTACGACTTCCACAATAAGGGAGATGGAATCTTCATTCGGATTCGATTCCTCCTTATTCACGAAATCTAATCTTGGTTATTAAAGTCCAGGGTTTAGAAGGTCCAATAACTTCTATTATACAAGGGACAAAAACATTCTGAGATTCTAAAGGAAAGAGGTCTTCACCATCCCGTTTATATATCACTATTTGACTTCAGTAGTCTATTTTTTTGGCCCTATATCGCGGATCCTTCCGTGAAGGAAAGGCAGCATTCTGGAATCTTCAATCTTTCTGATTTTTGCTGATAATTTAAGCCTTCACACTCACACATTTTTAGGATATCACAAACTGTTCTAGTAGTTCAGTTTTGAAGCAAATTTAGCCCTTGGAAATATATCGAATACCATAGTGGAGAAAAGATTTCAAAGGAATATACAGGGCTTCATTAGTACATTTCTATACACCCTAGGTTAATAAACAACCCCTCATATCATTAACCTTACTTCGATTGATTTCTCTTATATTGACAATGGAGACATCACCATCTCGACTTTCGGATAAACTGTCCTTTGCCTATCCGGATATTTCTTATCAACCTCCATGTTGATCAATAGTTGTGTGTATTATACCTTACAGAAGGTTATACACTGGGTTTGAGGTAGTAAAGTCTTCGATCTTTCCTGGATAATCTACTTTTAAACATGATCTCCATTGTTTAGTATTAACCAACGTAGCCGATAGTTATATCCTCAGGACTCATAATAGAGAATTTACAGAATTCTATATTCGAGACTTAGGAAATAGCTCAGGTAGTAACCATGTTGATAATTTCATTGCCTTAATTACGATCTGCTTAATATGTGCTCACATGACGAATTATGGTCCTTATTAATTAATACAGTGAAAATCTATGAACGATCAACAACTACTATAAACTGATACTCGCTCTTAGTATAGTTTCTATGCCTATTAAACCCTTCATACTTCAGGTAGATTCGTATTACATACAAAAAGTAGTAGAACTAATTCTCATTGACATCACCCTATTCAAAACTCATTTGCTACGCCACGGTACGAGGATAAAGGATTATCTCGATCATTCACACAATACAACACACTAATAATGAAAGTATACAAGTTAACACATCTAAAAGTCTGCACACCATTGAGAGTGATATTTCCTAATACCCGAAAAGAACTTAACAGAGTAAAGTCCTGACATTCGATAAAATGAAACACAAATGCAATTAAGTGATTGAATTAGACAAGTCGCTTAATATCAAAAGGTTGCGTACACGCTTTTGTGGAGCCTTTTATTGTTTTGTTGGCTTCGGAATTATTATTATTATATTGGGATTATCCGTTCGTCCTGCCTACATAGACTTAACATATAGTTATGTATTAATACTATAAAAATTACTAAAGTGATACTTCCACACAGAATAGCTAAACTCTTGCTCCCTGTAAAGGTTCTGACCTTTCGAGCTCTAATATCATAATCAGTCTTACGCATGATACCAAAACCATAAAGCATATTTTATACATGCCGACAGTCTCGAGAGCTTTCCACTAATAAAGTTTCAGGAATTGAACTCTATAATCAATAATGCATTCGCAGTGTACTTATATATAGTATAATTTATGCAATTAGTTCCATATTTAATTGAAATATTCGTCTTATCCATATACTAACGAAGTTATACATACTGACAAACTATACGCAAGAACAGTATATAAATCGATTATTAGGTTTAATGACACAAATTAGTAATTACTTTGCTAAAATTAAGATCATTAATATTATCATCAAATTAGTATTATTGTCTCTTCTTTGAATTACAATTATCATATTCAAATCAATTTCATTAGTAAAATTATTAAGTTTAACCAAAATTTAATTCAGTTTAAAACAA
>SNQN01000124.1:114443-141272 GCA_008642245.1 Bassia scoparia
TTAGCAATATCATTTAATCAATTCATTTAGTTAGAAAAGATGTAATTTACCAAAATTAATTCAGTTTAAAACAATTCAATGTTCAATTACAGTTCAGTTTTAGTTAAATCAGTTTCTTGATTTCAGTTAATTTCAATCAGTTACAGTTCAGTTTGGTTTTCTTAAGATCAGTTCATTTCAGTTTAGTTTGGTTCGGTTTCAGTTCAGTTACGTGCAATTCACAATGATGAGAAGGACTTTAATTTCATTTTAATTTTCATTGTGTGATCATTTAAGTTCAGTTAGTCAGTTCATTAACCAAAGTGTGTTAAACCAACAGTTTTTAACCAAAGTCCCGCGCTTGTCAAAAAATATATCTGCCATTTAAAGCAGTTGTCTCTACCCATGTCCTTAAACCTTCTCATATAAACTCCTTTCTGACAGGTGTCACAAGATCCACCCAAACTTTCCCAAATACGCTTACAAACCCTTAAGACCTTTGTGTGTGGAGGATATCACTACTAAAAAAAAGCCTAAGAGACCGGTTGAAAAAGGCCAAAGAGATCAAAAAACCGGGCTCAAGATGATAAGACTCTTAGGTAAAGAGATCGTTTATTTTTGTGTCTCTTAAATCATCAAAAGACTGGTGCTAGGCTAAAACCGGTCTCTTTGCACATTATTCAAAAAGACCGGTTCTGACGTATATCCGATGTTGCATCTACCTAAGAGACCGACTCGACACATAACTCGTCTTTGGTAGATATTTTTTTAAAAAAAGAAACGAACCCACTACTATCTCTTAGGCAATAGGCCAGCACACATCATTACTTTTACGGAGTATTAAATAGAGTATTGAAAACACTAAACAAATTAAATAAAAAATATCGTGTATTATACATTTATACTTACGTGATACAAAGTAACAATCTAGAATGAGTTAAATACATCATTAAAAAATTACAATGAGACTTACCAGTCACACTTCAAATTCAATTAATTATACCTGCATAAAATAAATAAATCAATTAAACAATAATAAATCATACAAAAAAATTAACCCAATCTACAGTTCACACAAACAATAAAATAACAAGATGAAAGAAAAAAACATACTATGCAAATTACGCGACCGTGACGGTGTTGGGGTGGTAAGCGGGGCAGCAAGTGTCAGTACCGCGACGGTGATCCGATGGGCGCAGTGTAGTGGGCGAGACAACGACGACTGGGCGGTGGACGGAGGTGGACGTAGGGCGGATGGGTGCAAATAAATGAAACTTTCAAACTACTTATCAAATAAAACAGAAATTAAACTACTATAAGAATCTTCAAACGTATACCAGAAATTCAAAAAAAAATGAAAGAAAAAATTGCAGAAAATAAAATGGATGAAAAAACTAAAAAATATCCATAATATCTCGCTATTGAAAAATCAAAAGATATAGCAAAATGACAACACAAAAACGAAAAAGTAAAACAAATCTAAAAATCTATTAAAAAATGAAAATATAAATTCCAGAAATATATGGACAAATCTAACAATAAATGAAGATCTAAATATTATTGTAGTGAAATTCAAGAATGCAAATAAAAAAAATGAAATTAAGAAAATGAAACCATGAAAAATCGCACATAGTCTCAAAAACTCTAAAATTTCAAAACAAATGGAAAAATACTCAAAAATAAAAAACTACTCCAAAAAATGAAGAATTGCGAAAAAAACTCCAGAAAAAGGAATGAATACAAAGGGGCGGACCTAGCCGGGGGACTAAGGGACACTTGCCCCCCATTAAAAAAAAATTCTGGCTGAATAAAAAAAAAAATTAATTCAGAATAGAAAGATTCAAACATAGGGCGTTAATGCGTTATACTCGGAAAAAAGAAAGTCAGAAATTATACTAGTTTAAGATCACAAAACAAGGAATTTATGTAAGTTGAAAAGATTTTTTTCCATTTTATTTTATTTTTTCAGTCAAAACTCAAACATATCCCTTAATTCAAAAATAAGAGAGAAAGGTAAGTTAATAGTCTGACTATGAATAGAGAGGATTAGAGGGAAAAAAAAAGAAAAAAAGAAGAAGGAAACGTGACAGGACTCAAGCTGCAGTGCAGCGATTCAGCGGACGAACGGTCCGATCGACACGAGGAGCAAATCGGGGAGGCAGCGGCGTGCTTCAATGTTCAATTACAGTTCAGTTTAGTTTAAATCAGTTTCTTGATTTTCAGTTAATTTCAATTCAGTTACAGTTCAGTTTGGTTTTCTTAAGATCAGTTCATTTCAGTTTAGTTTGGTTTCGGTTTCAGTTCAGTTACYTGCAATTCACAATTGATTGAAAGGACTTTAATTCATTTTAATTTTCATTTTGTGATTCATTTAAGTTCAGTTAGGTCAGTTCATTAACCAAATGTAGTTAAACCAACAGTTTTTAACCAAAGTCCCCGCTCTTGTCAAAAATATATCTGCCATTTAAAGCATTGTCTCTACCTCCATGTCCTTAAACCTCTCCATATAAACTCCTTTCTGAACAGGTGTCACAAGATCCACCCCAAACTTTTCCCAAATACGCTTAGCAAAACCCTTAATGACCTTTGGTGTGTGGAGGATCACTACTACAAAAAAAGCCTAAGAGACCGGTTGAAAAAGGCCAAAGAGATCYCAAAATAACCGGMCTCAAGATGATAAGACTCTTAGGTAAAGAGATCGTTTATTTTTTGCGGTCTCTTAAATCACTCAAAGAGACTGGTGCTAGGCTAAAACCGGTCTCTTTGCACATATTCAAAAAGACCGGTTCTGACGTATATCCGACCTGTTTGCTATCTACCTAAGAGACCGATTCTGACACATAACCGGTCTCTTTGGTAGATATTTTTTTAAAAAAAAGAAAGCTAACCCCACTTACATCTCATTATGCAAGTAGGCCAGCACCAGCATTACTTATTACGGAGTATATTTCAATAGAGTATTTGAAATACACTATAACAAATTACATAAAAAATATCGTGTATTATACATTTATACTTACGTGATACAAAGTAACAATCTAGAATGAGTTACAATACATCATTAAAAAATTACAATGAGACTTATCCAGTCACACTTCAAATTCAATTTATTTTATACCTGCATAAAATAAATAAAAATCTAATTAAACAATAATAAAATCATACAAATAAAAATTAAACCCAAATCACAGTTCACACAAACAATAAAATAACAAGATGAAAAGAAAAAAAACATACTATGCAAATTCGCGACCGTGACCGGTGTTGGGGTGGTAGGCGGGGCAGCAAGTGTCAGTCCGCGACGGTGACCGATGGGGCGCAGCTGTAGTGGGCGAGACAACGACGACTGGGCGGTGGACGCGAGGTGGGACGTAGGGCGGTGGACGTGCAAAATATAATGAATCTTCAAACTACTTATCAAATAAAAACAGAAATTAAACTACTATAATGAATCTTCAAACTATACCATCGAAAATTCAAAAAAAAAAATGAAAGAAAAAATTGCAGAAAATAAAAATGGATGAAAAAACTAAAAAATATCCATAAATCTCTGCTATTGAAAAAATCAAAGATATAGCAAAATGAAAACCCCAAAAACTGAAAAGTAAAACAAATCTTAAAAATCTATTGAAAAAATGAAAGATATAAATTTCCAGAAATTATATGACAAATCTATACAATAAATGAGAGATCTAAAATATTATTGTAGATGAAATTCAAGAACATGCAAATAAAAAAAAATGAAATTAAGAAAATGAAACCCATGAAAAATCGCACAATAGTCTCAAAAACTCTAAAAATTTCAAAACAAATGGAAAAATACTCAAAAATAAAAAAAAAACTACTCCAAAAAAATGAAGAATTGCGAAAAAAACATCCTAGAAAAATGAATGAATAACAACCAGGGGCGGACCTAGCCGGGGGACAAGGGGACACTTGCCCCCACTTAAAAAAAAATTCTGGCTGAAATTAAAAAAAAAATTAATTCAGAATAGAAAGATTCTAAGAGCATAGGGCGTTAATGCGTTTACTCTCGGAAAAAAGAAAGTCGAAATTATACTATTTAAGATCCCAACAAAACAAGGTTTAATGTAAGTTGAAAAGATTTTATTTCCATTTTATTTTATTTTTTCAGTCAAAACTCAAAATATCCCTTAATTCAAAAATAAGAGAGAAAAGGTAAGTTAATAGTCTGACTATTGAATAGAGAGGATTAGAGGGAAAAAAAAAGAAAAAAAGAAGAAGAGAAAACGTGAAAGGACTCAAGCTGCAGTGCAGCGATTCAGCGGACCGAACGGTCGAACGACGAAGCAAACGGGGCAGGGCGACGGCGCGTGGCGACGGAGGGAAGGCCGTGAAGGCCCCGAGCCCTGAAGGACAGCCAGACGAACACGAACTATCGAATTGAACACCTCGAACTGTCGAGTGAGTCAAGTGATGAAGTCTCGATCTGTATTTCTGTCGAACTACTACTCTGTATGACTGTTGACTGTATCCACTTATTGTTAATACTTTTATTGTTTTTTTCATTTTCAATGTTTCAATTTTCATTATTATTGATTTATTGTACTTGTAAACTGTATAGGGTTGTGTAATTGTATTGTAATTTCTTTATTTTATTGTTTTAATCTTGTAATGGTTAAGTAATTTAACAATTAAATTGGATATTGATTTTGAATTTCTGGATTTTTACTTTTTTAATGGTTGAATCTTATGATTATTTTTTAAATTAGTTGATTATTTGACTTGAATAGTTGATATTGATTGACTTGAATAGTTGAATACTTCAATATTTTTAATAGTTGATTATTTGTTGAATTGTTGATTGTGTTTGTTGGATACTTGTAACCTTGTATAACATTATTTGTTTAATTACAAGTTGCTTGTTTTTTTGTGCTTAATTAAGAAATAATATTTGAATGTAATATTTGAATGTTGAATAATTTATGTGTTTAAGAAATTTTAATTTAAAGTTTTTAGCCGAATTAACCGATATCCGATCCGAGTTAACCGAAACTTGTGACTTTATAATTTGTCCCCCACTATTCAAATCCTGGGTCCGCCACTGATAACAACCAGTTAAAAATAAAAATCAATAAGTTGAAAAAAAAAACAAAGCAAAGATTCGAAACTTACTCAATAGATGCCGTCGCACAAATAGGTTTAGATTTTCTTCGATTTTGCTCAATTTTAAGAAGAAATTAATATCGAAAAAATGCAAAAGATAGATATGAGATGAAGAGAAAAAAGAGGAAAGAGAAGAGAAATTATGAATTGAAGAGAGATGACAGAAAAATAGAAAAGAGAGACTGAAAAGTTGTGTCGTGCAAAATAACAAGAGAAAAGGAAATAGAAGACCCTAGAAACATAAAGATATTTTTGTAATAAAAAAATATAAAAGCTGTTAGTTAGGTTACAATTGTATTTCACGTTATTTTTTTTTAATTCAAAGAGACCGGTTAATTGTTTAACCGAATTCTTATGTCAATGGGCCCCATTTGTACCTCATCTTTGAATCCGAGCATGAAAAACCGGTCTCTTAAGTCAAACATAAGAGCTCGGTTATCTACAATCACCGGTTTATTTAGTAATGAAACCGGTTTTGTCCTTCCACCGGTCTCTTAAAAATGATGGCTTATCTCATTTTTGTAGTAGTGGATTAGCACTAACAACAAAGCAGGTTACAATCGTGGCCCAAAAATCAACTTCCTCCTTCACATCCTCCAAGGTAATTTTAGGTTTAAAGCCTGTTCTATCCATACTACTAATTAAACTAGGGTTTCTCGCCAAAATAGAGCAAGAAATACTCTTATTAGGTTCAGGGTCCTTTTCAACAATCATATTAGCATCAATAGAGATCTCCATTAAAGGTTCGATAACATGCGCAAGAGAATCAATAATTGTAGTCATACTTCAAGAATTACCAGCCAAACTAGGCCCCTGTTTTGGACCCCGATGAACCGCAGTGAGAAAGTAATAGAACTGAACCCTAACCTCCGATTTCTGCTGCAACGCCCTTGATMAAGACTTGGGGGGTCATAACCTCCTCCATTTACTKTTCCGAGATGACCTCTTGCTCCAACACAGAACGATAATCTGCATTGGACTTCACAACCGCAAAATCCTTGCCAGATACTTCTTCTAAATAATAATTAATTTGCAACTTACAAGTGAATTTCAAGTTTAAAGAGCAAACTTACTTGAATTTGGAATTTGATGAGCAAAAAGAGGCCTTTCCAAGCAATTCCAGGGAGCAAAAATGGAGTTTAGGGAGAGTTTGCACTAAAAAAGCAAAAGACAAAAGGCAAATGAAGCAAATTGGCCAAAATAAGCCATGAAAAATTAGCCAAAATATGCCGAAATGCTGGGCGCAATGACGCCCAGGTTTCGTGCTTATTTTTGGCCAATTCTCGAGCCTCTTTTCTTCAGCCGACTTGTACGTGTATAGCCCGTTGCATTCAAATGTCATTGGTACCTCCCGAGAGTTCTAACCAACTTTCAAAAGTCATGCACAATGACCAAAATACCCCTTGACAAGCAAAATGGGTTCAAAAGTCATCAAAATGTAGCGAAAACATATCGACGAAGCTACAACAAGTCATAGTCAAGTACAAAGTGGAAGTAAAGCAATAGCCACGACTAAGAGAATGTCAAAAGACAAAGAAATAGCCACGATCAAGCGAAACTCGAAYCACAAGTCAAAGCCGAAGCAAAAAAAATCCCTAGTCAAAGTAACACTGTCCCCAATAGGAATTGAAATACTAAGCGATAGCCCGATTATTGTTATACGCAACATAAGTCATAACAACAACAAAAAGACATCGTTATACACAATTGTGGCTATATGCGACGTTTAACACCAARGGAAAGCATAGACATTGCATGAACATTAGAAAAAAGACATTCGTTATGTGCAATCGTGGCTATACATGGCGTTAATCTCATATTCAAGCTTCTTGGACAACAAGTCAAGAAAAGAATAAGACAGAAGTTTTAGCACCAACAAAAAGACATTCGCTATACGCAATCATGTCTATACGTGGCGTTACCATCACTTCATGTTTCCTGGACGACTAGCCAAAAAGGGATAAAGAGCCAGATTATCAAGCGTGAATGAAGGCACAAATTGGGTTACTAGCCAGATTCTCAACCGTGKATGAAGGCACAAAATTTAGGTTSGAAGCCAGACTCTTAAGCGTGGACGAAGGCACAAGCATGGAAATAGGGTACTGGATTCTCAAGCGAGGATAAAGATACAAATCAGCTAGAAACCGGTGTTGGATTCTTTTTGCAAGGATGAAAACATCAATTCCCCATGAAGTCCTTAACGATGACATCAGAGCGGACAGAAACAAACTAAGAAGTCCTTAACGACGGCATGGGAACATACATAAACAAACTAAAACGTCCTTCACAMCGGCATRGGAGTGAATAAAAACCAACTAAAACTTCCTGAACGACAGCATCGGAGCGGACAGAAGCAAACAACGACAAAGTACACCCAGAAAAATACGAAGACTGGAATGCAAAAGCACAACAAGAAAACTATCAAAGACATCAGCAACATCAGCACATGGACTAATAGACAAAGCGTAGGCAAAGCATTGAGCATCAGTARAAGCAAACATGAAAAATACGTAAGTGCAGGTAAAACTAACGCATTGGTTTTACACGTAACGAGTATTTTGGCTTTCGTTTTACAAGACCCTTGTCTCTACAAACTCAGCGAAAGTGGGGGCTTCTGTAGATACCTACATTTGTCCCTAGCCTAAGACGACCAAAGATAAGACACCCCTTGCAACACACAAGCTAAATGGAGAGTGCTAGGGCCCTGATAGACCCTAAAAATATGCACGTTTTCACTACACTGAGCACTTTTTTCAACCACTAAGCACCCTTAAAAATGAGTTTTAATTTTCAATTGATTTGAACTTATTTTATGACATTATTCTAGAATTTTTCGGAGTTAGTTTGAATTTTTCTATGCATTTTAAACAATTTTAGGGGTTTTCGGCAATTTAATTAATTTTGCAATAATTGAGTAAATTATCAAAGCAGCTCTAAAAATTAGGAAATTTTAACACAAAATACTAAATTTTACAAGGAATTTTTCTATATTTTTTCCATAATTTTTAGACTTGTGTCAAAATAGTTACGAATTTCTTAAGCAAAAACACAGAAGCTTCCGGAACCTTCCCAACTGTGGCTTGCTCCCAAAGCACGTCCACATTCATCGGCTGGCTTCTCTTGCACAAATTATGACATAATTATGCAACAAATATTTTCGAAACATAATTAACCCGAGAAATATATGTAAAAAAGGCAAGAAAATCACGAAAAAGAGGCATGCAGAACTGGGCGTAATTACGCCCAACTCTGCTTGCCTCGTCCGTCACGTGACCTTTCCTATAATAGGCACCCCTAGGGATCATTTTGCACGGTTTATTCACTCATACGAGCTCTGTGACGCATATATTCTCTCTCTACACTCTASAATCTCTCTCTGCAAAAACTCTCTCTAAACACAATTTAAACACAAAAAACATTATATCTAGGATTGGTCAAGGGTTCTTGAGGTTCTTCAAGGGTTTTTAAGGTCCGAAAGCTCCGTCCTCGATCTACGACATCCTGTTGCAAGGTAAGTTTGAGGCCAACGTCTCAATTTTAACACCCTTTTGCGTGCTTCAATAGAAATTCAACTTTCTATGCAAATTAGCATGTCAATTGACTAACAATTATTCGACAAATAAATTAAAAGCAACCTTAAGCAACTTTTCTTTTTCATACGAGTGCTTCCAWGTTTGTAATCACAACTATTATGTCTTAAACAAAGACAGAAATTTCATGTTCTCACAACTAATAAGACTATTATGGACAACCGACATTAGGCTCCTGGAATACGGAATTAAACATACAAGTCACCACAACAAATTAGTCAAATATGCATATATTTCTATAAACAACCCACCTAGTAATCTTGCATGCTTAGGGTTAACACGGAAATATGTTTGTTGTTGTCTTTTTGACAATGGACTCGCAATGGCGAGTAGAGACCGCTAGATACGGGAGGGCATTGTGCACTACTTCGCCCTTACCCTTGGCCCCTTTAATACATAACCTTTGGTGCACGACCAAACTATGGAGTCCTTTGCCTTGCTTTAAGCAATTGTAGGCAAGGCTTAAAATGGGTTTCGTAGCTCCCTAAAAGAGTATGGTGGCAACTTCCTCTACTCGTTTCGAATATAATACACATTACTCCAGGCATACTCACACTATGAAAAAGCAAGAATTCAATTCTAGCAAAAATCAAAGTCATCACCAGTTGGTCGTACCCCCCGGGGTAGAGGGARCAGACCTAGTCTTGCCCGGTGACGGCCCGGTCCCGTACACTTGTTTCCTTTTGTRTTATGGGATGATGGTAGAGGTATTTAACCTTCTATTGGGCTCGCATCACCATTTCCCAAGCGCGTTGTAGATGTGGTTGCAACTCTTGGATAAGTTCATCCATCCGCAAGATAATGTTTGAATCCATTGAAATCTAGTAGTGTTGTTGCACCAAATGTCTAAAGCTTTACTGATTTTGTCTCTTGGGATAAAGACTTATGATTTTGGTCAAGTAAACTTCAAGATATTGAGATTCCAATGCCAAATAAGCACCCAATAATATGCAATAACGAAGTCACAACAACCAAAACAAAACAAGCGCGCAGTTTTGTACGATGCTGAAACAACTTGCAAAGAAAAATCGAACAAAAATAGAAAGCCTACTCAAAAAATTCTTAAATTTTCCATTCTAAAAATAGACATAAAAAAATCACAATTATGAAAAGAAATCATCAAAAAGTTCACAGGTTTTGCCAGAGGCGTGGTTGTAACATGAGGGCGCACTGACCTCAACATAAAAGAATGAGCCTGGTCTGTATATTTGTACGCCAAGTTGGTGAAATAACTCAAAATTTTCAGATCTAACTTCTGCTGTTTACTAACTAGTTTTTGGAACAATTGATGTAGAGATTGTAGGATCGATTTGGACCTTTTCTCCCCATGAAATTCTTGGAATATGAAACCTAATTGATGCGTATTCTTGTCCTTAAACGTGCGCTCAAGGAAATGATTGTAGATAGTTAACCAAGCTTGCTTATGTATCCAACCTAAAGTCTCCTGATTGTTCTTAATCAAGTCTGCGTATCCCATTCAAACCTGAAATAAAGGTGTTTTATGTTGTTTATGTTCCCACCTAAGTTAATTAAAACGATTGTTGAATGTTGAAGTTTTTAACTCTCAAAACACTCAGAAAACCTTGTAATTTTGAAACCATAAAAAAAATCAATAATTGAAAACTCAACATTCTATTCTCCTTAAAATTGACAAATTACAACGTATTTATAGTGCTAATGCACGAGCCAACTAGTCCGAATATCCTAATGATATTACGGATATACCTAACTTAATAAATTGAAAATAAAATAAATCTTATCATCAACTTCAAAATAAAGAACTAACTATATCTATCTTGGGAAATAAATATTCCCTAAAATAAAATAGGAAAAATTAACAGGTATAATCCCACCTTTTAGTGGTCTTCCAAAAATAAACCGACCTTTCGATTATCTCAGAATAATCCGACCTTTTGGGGGCATCTTCCAAAAATGAACCGGATGACTTGCAACCTGCTTGGCAATGTTAAATTATGGATTTATTTTCTTATTTTTCCTTTTTTTGTTAAAACCCCATTTTTTTAAAAAAAATACCTTTTTTTTACAAAGTAACAATCACTCCTCTCTCTCATTTTCCTCTTCATTCCTCACGACAGGCCATCTCTCTCTCTCTCTCCCTTGACAGCCACCACCCACCAGCCCCCTCCCTCCGTCCCTCAACAACCACACCACCAGCCACCCCTCCCTCCGTCCCTCAACAACCAGCCCCCCTCCCTCCGTCCCTCACAACCAGCCCCCTCACTCCGTCCCTCAACAACCAAGCCCCCCTCCCTCCGTCCCTCAACAACCACCACCATAACCCCTTTCCATTTCCACAACCACCCACCAACCACCCCTCTCCCTTCCTCGCCATGCCGATCCCACCGCCCCACCACTCGAAGAGGAGATCGAACGAGAGGAGAGAGAAAAAAGGCAAAGAAGGGAGAGAGAAAGAAGGGAAGGAGGAGGTGGCGGTGTGGTGGGGCATCGGTCGCCGGGGAAGGGGGGTTATTTCAAGCGGTGGGGCTGATTTGGAGTGGTGGGAGCAAAATTTCGAGGGTGGCGAGGTGTGATTCGAGGCTAAGAAAAAGAGTGGAGAAGTGGCAGTGGGGTGGGGGAGTGGTGGGTGGTGGCTCAGTTGGCAGTGGGTTGTGGCTTCGAGGTTGTAGGGTTGGGCAGGTGGTGGCTAGGTGGCAGGTGGGTTGGGCTGGTGCTCAGGTGGCAGGTGGGTTGTGGCGGTGGTGGCAGGTGGTGGGTGAGGGTGGGTGAGGGTGTTATTACATTAGTTTAGAATTAATTCTAATTAAGTTTTAATTAATTTAGTTTTAATTTAATTATATCCAATGAAAACGTGACACGTGGCAAATTAACTTAAACAAAAGGTCACCAACCGGTTACAATTGCATTGGGTGCATTTTTGGAAGACTGACCATAAAGGTTGGATTATTCAGAGATAATCSAAAGCTTGGTTTATTTTTGGAAGACCCACAAAAGGTGGGATTATACCTGTTAATTTTTCCAATAAAATATATCTATTTTTAATCTTAACCAACTAAAATATCCTAACAAATTGAAACTAAACATCTAAATATCCTAACAAACAATGTGCAAACTAGTTAAATAAATTACTAAGTAATTTCGGCCCTAATTAACTAGGACAAAATCCGAATTAATTTCCAAAAACCAAAAATCTTTTTCATGTTTTTACGATGATGGAATCGTTTCCCAATTCTTGCACCTTGACCCAAATCAGCTATTACCCCATAATCTCAGGGGTACATGAGGCAAACCCATTAACTCAGAGGTATATGAACTATTAGGTCTAACCTCAAGAATATATGAGGAAATTTCCCAATGATATATTATTTAATGTAAACTCTCATATCTTTAGTGAGTGAGTGCTTTATTGTAGTACTCCCATGATTTGAAACACCAGAATTATGGTTGAGTGGCTTGTGTTGGTACGATAAAGGGTGTTTGAATTATGGGGGTGTTACAACTTGTGATGAACCATTGAATGATGGTTYYGTACATGATATTGAAATTCTTCCTCATGACTTGGGATTGAGAAAACACACAATGGATTATCTCCCTTTAGGCGTGTGCCCTCATTGGGCCTACGTCCTACGTCGATTTTGAATTGTGGGCTTGAGCTACAGATCCCGCACATGAGTGCGTTACGGGGTGTTTTCGATAGAGGAGATCGCTACTGTGCCTATACAGGTTAATCACGGACGCTCGAAACATTGGTGCCTGTACGGGCGTCGAGGCGTCAATGGGCCGGACCGGGTCTGATRCCTCTACTCCAGGGGGTACAATTTAAGGGTGGCTAGATTTGTTTGCTAGAATTGAATTCTTGCCTTTTGCATATRGTGAGTATGCCTAGTGTTGTGTGTTTATACTCGAAATGAGTAAAGAAAGTCGCCACCGCACTTCTTTCAGGAACCTAGGGAACCTGGTTTAAAGCTTGCCTATAATTGCATAAAGTAAGGCGAAAGACTCCATGTTAGGTCGTGCACCAGATTTGGATTATTAGGGGACAAGGTAAAGGGCGAAGTAGTGCACAACGCCCCCCCCATCTAACGGCCTCTACTCAGTTATTGCGAGTTCATTGTCCAAAAGACAACAACAAACATGTTTCCGTTTTAAACCCTAAGCATGCAAAGTTACTAGGTGGGTTATTTAACAGAATACTATGCAAATAGTGTCTAGTTTGTTGCGGCATGTGTTGTTAATTCCGTATTCCAGGAGCCTAATGTCGGTTGTCCATAGTTGTCTTATTAGGCGTGAGAACACGAAATTTGCTGGTCTTTGTTAAAGGATATTAAGAGTGTGAGACAAGCATGCAAGCACTCATGCGAGGAATTGAAAATTATGCCTTAAGGTTGCTTTTATTTGGAATTGCTAAGTTGTTATTAGTCAATATTACATGCAAATTTACATTGAAAGTCGAATTTCTAATCAAGCATGCAAAAGTGTGTATAGCATTGAGACGTTGGTCTCAAACCTACCTTGCAACACGATGTCGAAGACCAAGGATGTAGCTTCGGATACTTAGGAACCCTTGTCGAGCCTTAGAACCCTTAGAACCTCCTAGATTTAATGTAAAAGAGTGTCTTTTGAATGTATTTGAGTGTGTTTTTGTGAGTATTTGAATGTATTTGAGAGTGTGAGATAGAGAGAGTGTGTTTTTGGARGTGAGAAAGAGAGAAAATCAGAGCCAAAATTGTCCWAAAGTCCTTCAAATGAGGCGTCGGGGTYTTGTATTTATAGCAAGGACCAAAAAAGGAAAAGTTTGGGCGTAATTACGCCCAAAGTGCAAAAAACTTGGGCGTAATTACGCCCAACCTGGGCGTAATTGCGCCCAGGTTTTTCCTGCTCTTTTTGGTCCGAGCTTGCCTTATTTAGCTTAGTTAAATGAGGAAGAAAATTATCCTCTTCTTGCACYGGAAGCTAGCTTACGTAGAAAGTTAGGGGGATCCATGTGGACACTCTTGGGAAGCAAGACACGACAAAGGAAGGTTCCGGAAAGTTCCGAAAGCTTGCGTTTCGCTCGGTTTTGCGTTTTGCTTAAGAAATTAATAAATATTAAACCATAAATTAAAAAATAATGGTAAAAATATGTAAAATAGTCCTTATAAAATTTAATATTTTGTGTTAAAATTTCGTGAATTTTGAAGCTGTTTTGATAATTTAATTAATTATTGCAAAATTAATTAAATTGTTGGAAACTCCGAAAAAACGCAAAAATGCTTAGAGAAATTCAGAAAAATCCTGAWTTTTTTTAGAAAAATGTCTAAAAATAAMYTAAAATTATTTGAAAAAATTAAAAATTACTTTTTGAGGTGCTAATTGCTTGGAAGAGGTGCTCGGTGTAAGGGAACTTGCCTTTTTAGGGTCTGTCAGGGTCCTAACTCTCTCGATTGGACTTGTGTGTTGCAAGGGGTGTCTTATCATTGTCCGTCTTAGGCTAGGGACAAATGTAGGTATCTACAGAAGCCCCCACTTTGGCTGAGTTTGTAGAGAGGAAAATCTCGTAAAACGAAACCCAAAGTACCTGAAACCTGCAAAACAAATGTGTTAGTTTTATTTGCACTTGTGGTTGTTATTGCTTGCTTGCTTATCCTTATTGCTAATGCGTTTGCTTGAGCTTCCACCTATGGTTCTGATTCTATCGGGGAGCTTATGTGTTGACTTGATTCCACCTATGYTTCTGATTCCATGGGGGATTGGTTGTGGCTCCACCTATAGTTCTGATTCCACCTGTGATTTCTGGGAGGATCTCCACCTATGGTTCTAATTCCATCGGTGATTCCGTGCTTTTTTGCCTATGGTTCTGATTCCACTGGCGGTTCTTGCGAGTACTAATTGTGTTTCCACCTATGGTTCTGATTCCAGTGGGGATTTCTATCTCAATGTCCACTCCGATGCCTCCGTTAGGACTTTCATGGGGAATTGTTGCGGTGACTGTATCGATGCCTCCGTTTGGAATTGATGGGGAAGATGAAATACCGTCCGTATCGATGCCTCCGTTTGGACTTCTTTGAGGAAATCGTTGTGAATGTACATATCGATGCCTTCGTTTGGACTTGCTGGAAGAAACTTGAAGTGGTGTTTGTATCGATGCCTCCGTTTGGACCTGGTGCTCGCTTGGTGTGCTTTATTCCATCTCGGCTAGTCGTCCGGGAAGATTAATATGATGATAACACTGCGTATAGCCACGATCGTGTATAGCGATTGTCTTTTTGCTGATGCATGCTCTGATCTGCTTTATCCCATCTCAACTAGTCMTCCGGGAAGATTAATATGAAGATGGTTGCATTGCGTATTCACAATCGGGCTAATGCTTGGTCTTTGTATGCTTGTGGAGGATGTTGCGACTTCGACTAGGGAATGTGTAATTTGACTTTGATCTATTTTCGATCTTCACTTGATCGTGGCTTTTGTTTTGTCTTGATTTTGCATTCGCTTACGGCTTGCCATAGCTCTGTAGGTGTATTTTTTGCAGCGATTTGATGACTTTTGGGCCCATTTTGCTTGCTTAGGGGCATTTTGGTCATTGTGCATGACTTTTGAAAGTTGGTTGGAATTGTCAGGAAATACCAATGCTATTTGAATGCGGCGGGCTTCGCGCATACACAAGTGGGGCCAAGGAAAATGGCTTGAAAAGAGCAAAAAAATTGGCAGAAGCTGGGCACAATTACGCCCAACATTCAGACATTTTGGCTGAATTTCGTGGCCTATTAAGGCCACTTTGCCTCATTTGTTACTTTGTGATGTGGATTTATAAGCGATATGCTCACAAATCCCTTGAATACCACGAATAAAGCACGAATAGAAGGATATATTTTCCAAAGGATGGGAAATAAACGAATGAAAATAACTTCAAACTCCCGGACCACCACAGAATTTGAAGGATCTTAACTCACAAAGTGGACCAGCTCCAAAGAAGCAACCGACAATGTAGCTAATCAAGTGAATTTCCGGACCAACCACAAAACTCACAAGGTTTTCTCTGAATTAAACAAGAGGATTTTTTTGACGAGGAATAAACTGAATTTTCATTAAAGAATTCGAACCTATTTATAATACAAAATAATATCTAAAACTAACTAAGATATTTATGGAAAGATATAAATCTTATCCAGAAATTATCCTAACTAATTATATCCTAAAAATACCTAATAATATCTAGTTAAAACTAACCCTAACCGATAATCTAGATATTTATCCTAACAAATCAGAAAAATATCCTAACTAACAAATATCCTAACAAACTAATCTAATCTAAACTAATTCGAATTTTCCAAAAATAAGCAAAATAAATCTAACTAAAATAATTAATCCTAACAAATATTCGACAATAATAATAAAATAAAGCTAATAATAATGATCTAATCCCTATCCAGATCACTTTGTCTTTTGCTTTGCTCTTCTCAAATACTCTCTAAACTTCATTGTTGCTTAGAGGAATTACTTAGAAAGGCTTTGTTTGCTCATCAAACTCCAAATTCGAGTAAGTTTACTACTCAAAATTTGAAATTCTCTTGTAAGGATCAAATTATTATTCAAAATCATGTCATTTGAATATGCCTTGTCAATTCATGGAATTGAATTGGTGCTTTCTCCCTTGCTTGTGTATGCTTGAAATTGTTGAATGCCTTTGCTTATTCATGTCTTTGTTAGCCTTTTGCAACTTGTTTCATCAAATTTAGTGCAAATTTGAATGAGTTATGGACTTGTAAGCTCTCTCCATGAAGAAGATGATGAATACTGACTAGCCATACTCATGACTTGTTGAATTTCTCAAATACTTTTCTTATCCTTGTTTGTAAATGGTAGGATAAGCTTTTCCATGTCTATTTGCAACAACATGAATGCCCATGTATGATTTCACCATTGTAAGTAGCTCAAAGCTTGAAAAAGTGCTTGTTAATGGTGATTGCTTGCTTAATTGGGGATTATGTTGCATAAGCGAATACACACATTTTCATGAAATCCTTYTTGCATATAGAGTTCATGAGTGGAATTGTGCATTCCACTAGCCATGTATATTCACTAGGGAGAAGAAGTGCTGTTTCTCACCCTTTAGTTGCTTGCCTATTGTTCCGATTGCTGGGAAATTGTGCATTTCTTTCGACCATGGTTTTGTTGACTAGCTGTAAGCCCAGGAGGACCGTTTATTTGTATGCAAGATGCCCATTTTTAGCCATTATGCTGCCCGTTTCTTTTCTGACATATATGCATATAGAGTTTGCCATGCTTACAGGACTTGCTTTCACTGACAAGCTTGTCCTTTTGGATAGTGAGATCAAGCTTTCCGATCCTCGCTTAGATGATTGGCTAGGTCTAATCGTTCTTCGACTACGAACCGAGAACGTGGACAACAGGGCGTTGCAGAGTGTGCTCATGGATGGTCTAGAGCTGGCGAGTACACAGATGAGCAATCAGCTAGGATCTTTATCCTGGTGATGCTTTGCACAACTTTATGTCCCGATAAGGGCATGGGAGGTAGAGTTCAACTTCGCTTTCTCCCTATTCTAGAGGACCTTTCGGCTGTTTGCTCCTATGATTGGGGTAGATTAGGCTATGCTGCTCTAGTCCATTCCATGAGGATGTGTTGCCGTCAGCTGGATGGCACTACAGTTCCTGCACTACCTGGCTGTTGGAGAGTGCTTGAGGTAATTTTCTTTGACTTTTACCGCCTTGTCTGTATTTGATTTACCCCTGTCGGCTGATCCTGTTAGCTATATTTGCAGTTCTGGGTGTATGAGTACTTTTCACGCATGGGTTTYGCGCCTAGGTTGTCTCCCCATGCACAMCCTGCTCGATGGCCGGTGATGATGTGTTGGACATCTCGAGACACTCCGAGTTGGAATGGTGGACTCCAACAGTCTAGGAGGATTTTCCGCCGCCTAAACCCAGCTGAGATGAGCTTCATTGCCTTTTACTTCCATGTTCTCTTTGAATGCTTGTGATTTTAACCTCATCTTGCTGCAGGTTGAGTGGCGCCCATGGAGGCGAGTAGGAAATGTAAGGCTGACACTAGTAGAAAAAACATCATATAATGCGGGTCATTTGCTGCGATTATCTAAAAACCGCAGCAAATAACTGTTATTTGTTGCGGTTTTTATAACAACCGCAACAAATAGCTGTTATTTGTTGCTGTTTTTATAACAACTGCAACAATTAAAGCGTTTTGGTAGAGAATAACACTATATGCTGCGGTTGTTTGGCCCAACCGCAACATATAGTGTTATTAAAAAAAAATCGGTCCAACATATATGTACTCGGCCGAACAAAACCCTCATTCACTATCACTTTTTCTAATCCACGCCACTTTCATTCTCCCTCTAACTTCTCTSATCTTTTACGCCACCTTCATCTTTCCCGTCTCGTTGCGCCGCCCATCGTTGCTGTCATTTTTGCGCCCCCAKGTTTCATRCTCTCACTCGACTCCTCATCTCTCGCCACCAACGAAGCCTTGTCTGCCACCACCTGCGACTTATCGTGACCACCATCTAAACGTTAGGTTTGATTTTTGTTRATTTGTTTACTTGAAATATGATTTTGTTGGTTTTTCGTGTCATTTTTTATAGTTTAGATCTCGCTTTTTTTTCCTGTTTTGTTTTCTGAGTTAGATCTAGGTTTAATTTTTTCCCCTTATTTTTTGTTTTGATTTTGAGGGTTTAGATCTACAATTTCTCATTTTTTGTTTCGATTTTTCGTTTAGATTTTTCGTTTTTCATTTTGATTTTTATTTTCGTTTTGGATTTTTTCGTTTTTTCGTTTTGATTTTTGTTTATTTTTTTAGTTTTCGTTTTGATTTTTCTTTTTTTTTCATGTTCTTGAGTTTTTTTGGTTTTTTCTTTAATGTTTTTTGATGATTTTTCTGATGATGATTTTAGCATGGATCGAATTTTTATGAATTTTCCATGCCACCACCAGTGAAGGCCGCCACGCCACCACCAACATCTTCTCCGCTCCTCGTTTCGTCCTCCACCGCACCAGAGGTAATTTAGTTATTTTTACCTATTTTTATTCTACCTCTTCGTTTTCTTTTTTTGTATGTATACCAAATTCCTCATAGATCTCGAATTGTTTTAGGGTTTTGTGTGTCGATCTTTTATTTAGGGTTTTTGGTTTCATTTCRATTAATTTTCTAGTTTAATTTAGATTTTCACTTATTGTTGTTGGATTTTGATTTATTGTTGCTGAGTTTAATTTTGTCGTTGCTTTGTGGGCCTAGATTGTATGAGATTGGGGTGGCTATTTGCTAATCTAATTCGAGCCGTGATTTCTACTCSACACGGACTGTATAGTGGTAAAAACCCATTAAATCAACAAGCTGGCAATATAAGCTGAAGTAATTGTTGATATAATTTAGGAAAGGAGAAAACCCATTAAAAAAATGACATGCCAGAAATAGAATCGTTGACACTGGCAATATAAGCTGAAGTAATTGGAATCTTAAGATTCCATATATTTTTGCAGAAAAAAATTGTTTTAAAGGTAGTTTGAATAATCTTTTTTATAAGGTATTTGTTTGCAATAAAGATAGATTAATAAAGTTATTTGTGACAGTTTTTTTAAATTAATGTGTCATGAGGTAGACKTGATCCTGTTATATTGGATAATGTTTGGGTTATTGTTCTTTATGTGTCTTATTGGCTTTTACTATGTATATGTTTTCATTATAGTTATTCTCAGATGTTGCTGTGATTGTTTTTCAGCACTATGTTCATGGCTTTTATTTTTGTAGTACTTTTTTACTTTATGGACCATTTTGTAAAGTAATCAAATTCAAGGAGAGGCAATGAGTTTGTGTTGCAATTTTAAATAACTTGTTGAGCATAAATGTTTAAGAAAATGAACATGCTGAATGAAATTTATGCTTGTGTTTTGGCTCTTCATGATTMCATGGTGCAAATGTATTCTTGGTTAGCTCCCTATCTGATTTTTTCTTTCTTTTTTATTTGATTGCTCGTCTTGTTTTTGTGCTATAAAGCTGCTGGTAGCCGTTGTTGACCCCCTTTTTTGTATATTGAAAATAAACATTTTATTATAGGAGATGGCAATAATAATCTTCATCACTCTGTCAATGTTGAAGGTGAATAGGATTAACTGCTTATTTGTGTATTCTAATTGAATTTCACAGCAGTTTAGATTAGCTTTGAGCTGTAATTACACTTCCCAACCTTTTTTCTTATGATAGGCACAAAGAATGTGATTAATCTATACCAACTCTCCTAGTGTAGTCTTTGATGGGGTCTATGGCATTACCAATTGGGAAGAAACTTTATCCTATCCAGTCAAGGTATCAATGTCATTATCAATTCTTGTCGTATGAAATTTGTTTGAGTTGCCAAACCTTCTTAAGAAAGTATGACTTTGTGACTTGCGTGTTTTATTTTTTAGCATTGTGTTATATATAATATGTGAAAAACATTATGAAGTGTATWTCCGTTGTTGAATTATGTTAACTTGGCTACTACCTTGATCTTGGTGCTCTCAGTTACAACGTGAACATATGTTAAGAAAGATGCTTGGTCTACTTATCATTCGTTAGCTTGTCAATGTTTTAATGCCATGATAATGCTAAAGTGGAAGTTGCATAATCTACCTCAAAAAGCTCTTGTGTTTATTAAATATTTTTAAAAATGCTGCTTATTATACACTATAACTTGTGTTGCATCCATTAGTATAACTGATTCATTTATTTTTGTAATTGGTTCTCATAGCATAATGATTCATATTCAGCCACCAAAGCTGAAGGATAAGCATTGGTCTTAAAAGCGAATGGTGAAAAGGGGCTTCTAACATGCTATAATACGTCCAAGCAGTATCTTTGGCCCTGGTGATAAGTTACTAGTTCCATCTTTGGTTAATGTTGTAAGGGCTGGGAAGACTAAGGTATGTGTGTTCATCCTGATTCTTTGTATAAAGTGACTTTTATTGTATTTATAATTAGAAGTGGGGAGCACAGAAAATATTTGAAATGCTTTTATCTTGTTTTCTAAAGCACTCAAATATAATCAAGCATATATGTGGCACTTCACTTTAGGTTTGCATCTTTGTAGTAGTCAATAGGGATAGACAAATTGATGCACTGACACGCAGTACACACAAATGCATTGCTGATCAAAACTTGCATTGCAAAAAAAAAAAAAAAATAAACAAAAATAAAAAATTAAGCTCTTGAAGAGTTGAAGGGGTCTATCGAATCGTATAATGTGCTCTTTCCTTATATCTGATAATGTACCTTTTGGCCTCTCTAKACATATTTAATGAAAATAAGTGGAGTTTCAGAATATTTAAGTTCTTGCATTGTTTTTCTTATGCTATCACTAGTGTCAAATATTCTGATATGCTTTGAAAATAAGTAGAGTTTCAGAATATTTAAACATTATAACAAGTATTTTCTAACTMTCTTGTTTAGATTATTTTCTAGTGTAAACACCACTAATGTGGGGGTTGTATAAACACCACTAACCTCGTTTTATTATTGATGCCTTTGCAGGTAAATTTGTGGTGCAACTCRAAGTAATCTGGGATAGATCATGTCATATGACATGTTATTAATCTTACGGGTGAGCAGAAAATTCGGGTACACGGTACCGGAACCGGTCCAGACCCGCCGATTCTGAAACCGGAATCGGTGTAATTGGGTCCGGTTCTGGGTCCAAAAAATGGGACCCGGTCATAACTGGTTTTGGTTCCGGGCAATAAAATTTGGGACCTGTACCCAGTGGGTACCTAGTGGAATCGGTACCGGTTCTGGGTACCCAGTTGGTTCCGATTCTAGTACCGGGTACCCAATGATTGGAACTGTTATATAAGGTAATTCTACTCTTTTTCTTTACATTAAAATCCATTTCCTTCTTTGTTGAACTATTCATACGATTCATGGGCCTAAAGATTACTTTTTTACAAGCTCAAAGATTATTTCCTTCTTTGTTGATTTTATCACCGATAGATTGCTGCAAGTCTCTTTCAAGTTGAAGGGATTATTAAAGATAATTTTTTACAATCTCAAAATTAATTTGCAAAAACAAATTATATGAAATGGTACCCAATCCCAGAACTGGTTCAACTGGTTCCGGTTCCAAATTTTGGTACCCAGTCGGTTCCGGGTTCGGGTTCGGTTCTTTAAAAAAATGTCGGGTACCCGGTCCCGCTCACCCCTAATTAATCTGCTGTATTTTTAGTTTTCACGTAATTAGTGGTTTAATTTCTWATGTAATATTTAATTGTAATATACTGTAATTATTTACCTAATCAATATATATAAGTTTGTTTGTTTTTTTAGATTTTCTCAATCAAATAATGATATATTAAACGATAGCAAGTATATATGTATAAAATTTGCAATATATAGACAATCTCGTATATACTTGGCGGTTATATACTATATCTATATATGTATATATATATATCGTAATATATATATATATATATGTATGCTATATATATATATATATATATATGTATATATATAATATATATATATATATTATATGTATATATATATATATGTATATATATATAGTATATATAGTAATATTATATATATAATATATTATATATATATATATATATATATATATATAATATATATACTGGACTTTTCTAAAAAAATATGTAGGTACTATTTGATGCGTATATAAATATTTTTTATTAATGATGGCTAATAACGCAACAAATAGTGTTTTTTATTTCGCGTTTTTCGCCTAAACGCAGCAAATAGTCATTTGCTGCAGACTCATTTGTTGCGGTTCAAAACCGCAACAAATAAGCCTAATATAACACAACAAATGAGCTTTTTTCTACTAGTGCGAGGAGTTTGTTGCAGCGGCCGAGCATGCTAAAGGAGATGTATCTTCTAGGGGCCTCAAGGGCCTGTTTGGTACCTTGGTGAGCGTGTGGTGAGGCAGCATAGTCGTTTTGAGCCTGCAGTACCTCATGATCCTTCAGATACTATGACGGATGAGGATTTGCTAGTATTGCGTTGTATAATGACTTGAGCCATGGTGAGGTAGTGGAGCACAAGCTCTTGCTAGGTGCTAGGGTCAGGGCGCTTTGAGCCCTTTATCGAAGAGCGGCTAGCCCCTGAGTCGAGCTAGTTACGAGGTATGAGCCTTGTTTATCAACACTTTTCTTTGCATTTGCTTTCGTTAGTTATGCACTAACTTTAGCTTGGCTTGTGCAGCCTGACTACGACCACGGGAGATCCCTTTGCTGACTTGAGGATTCGTCCTGGCTCAGACGAGTTTTATTCAGTCTGCCACGCTCTAGCTGCTAGACATGCTCAGAACTCGATGCCCCCAAAGCTGGTCACGTAGGGGATGCTTTTTTGCTTGATTTTGTCCTTTCATACCAATATTAACTCATGCGCTGACTTGCTTGACTTGTGAAATAGATGCCTTGGGCAYGCGTTGTGAGGCTTCTAGGAGTGATAGATGCTTGGAGATACTCCTATGGCCAGTTGAGAGACTCGGTAAGTGCACCAAATCTTGTAATTTTAATTCTTTGCAGGGCCAGGAACTCGTTTTTGAGGATGCTGACGACGACGGCGATGTGCGGATGAGACCAGTCCCCAACCAGGGCAAGACTTCAACCTTGTCGGGCACAAGGTTCACGAGCGGCGCTTCGACTTCTCTTTCTCATCCCTGACCTTCGACTCAGTTCACAGTACCAAGCACCCCTTTTGTACTTTCTTTCCTTGACGAGTTGCTGGACGAGTCTGCTTTATAAGTGCTTGCTTCACTTGGCTTTTCGACGTGCCTCGAGCAGTAGATGTACCTGCTACCTTTAGGGAAGGGGGGTGACCCTAGCTTTGCATTGGTTGATTTTACGACTTAGCTTAGACCTATTTACACTTATTTGTTGACTTTTACTTGACTTGACTCGACTCTAGCTTAGACTCGAGTGTTTGCGTAAATATGCCTAGACTTGTGTACGACTTTAGACACAACTTATTTTGTAATGCCTAGCTTTGACTACGACTTGCAAAAGCCAACTTGCTAACTATATGCAATGCATGTATTGGAACTTCTAAGACGATGTCGATCATCTTATGTTGTTSCGTATGTTGCGTTGTTGAGGCAAATGTCGGCTCATTCCTCCTTAAAAATGCAGGGAAGGACCTAGGTTGGACCAACAACTGCGTGCCAAAGTGCATGGGAGCAAGCAAAAGGAGCAAAATCGGCCAAAACAAACCAAAACCGGGCATAATTACGCCTAGAAACTGGCCTATTTTGCTCGAATTTTTATTTTTGGCAAGTTTGTTTGGCCTAATTGCTTATAAACAGGGGTTTATGCACGCCCGAATTCATTATTACAGCCTCAAATGTGCTTTAAAACCTCTCTTACATTGCTMATACTTCATTTAATTCATTACATCAAAGAATTTTGTAACAAATCAAATGGAGAGAGATTTTGCTAATGCTTTGAATGATGTGATTCGAAACTTGGATGCTCGCGAAAAGATGGACCTTGCAAGGTGTAATTGTGATGTTCTCTTGACTCTAAGGTATGTAAGCCTCGATACAATCCTTCTTTATGCTGCTATAAGCATGTGGGGCCCATTGATGCATTGCTTTCGTCTTCGGGACAAGGAAATTGTTCCTTTGCCTGAAGAGCTTGGTACTATTATTGCTTGGCCTGTTGTAAGTCTCCCTTGCATTCCTAATACCGCTGACTATTTTTTTGACGAATATGAGCGATATTTGAGACTTAGCCCAACTATTTCACGASGCATAATGCATYGTRGGGAAATTGACTTGCTTGCCTTAGTTGATTACATTGCTAGTGATGGCATTTGCCGTAGAGCTTACCGTAGACGTGCAATTATAATTTGCTTGTTTGTGTGCTTCTTATTTGTTCATGGTAAGCCGAATGTTAGTCATGCTAGCATAATTTCTATTATTGAGTAATGCAACGCTAGCCGTACTCCTATGCCGGATTGCACGGGGGAGTTATTCATGATGCTTGACCGTCTTAAAAAGTATGCGCATGCGCCTTTGTCTGGATGCCCCGTTTTGTTGCAGGTACAATATTTTTGTCTAAATATTTGCAAAATAGTGTTTTCTACAAATATTATTGCTTYCTTATTGATGTGATGACTAAATATTGCACATGCTCCTGTTTTTTGACAAATTTGGCTGATGGAGCGTTTGAGGCTAGTTGAGATGCCCCAGAATCTCAGCATGAGTGGATTCTTATCCTAAGGGATTCTTTTCCTGTAAGAGGGTCCATGTCAACAAATCTCAGCATGAGTGGATTCTTATCCTTGTTGACCGTGGCATTCTCGTGCGGTGGACTGTCCCTTGGTGGYGTATTAGGAGTATGGTGCATACTCGCTTGTCTCCATATGTGTGCGTGGCTAGCTTGACCACGTTGACCTTTTATTTCCCCTCAAGGGTGATGAGACAGTTTGGGGAAGTTCAACTTAATCCCGATGTTGATATAGTTCGACTTGATGACAAGCGCTTGTATTCGGGCAATGCAATAGAATGGGAGAAATACTGGGAATCCCATTCTACACTTGAGGGAACCCCACTTGCTCGAAGTGACCATAAGATTTCTACTCACTACCMTGTCTGGATGAATGCCACTGATATGATGGGCCGTGCTGAGGCAAGACATGGGGAGCAGAAGGACCATGCCAAGAGTAAGAGACTAGGTTGTGACTCTATTGAGACCCCTTGTGCTAAGTCTAGAGCTGTTTTCGCTAAGGACAAACTTGGTCCTAAGAAGGTGCCAGTTTGGAGTACGCTTGAAAGACTTCCTCCTTTGAGGATTGACTCAAATGTTGCTGAAAGAAGACTTGGGCCTAAAGAGGTGCTTGGAGGTGATGCTAAAGGAAAAGGGAAGGCTGRTGCGGAGGATAGACCCAAGAGATGCAAATGGGTGAGGAAGCCTAAAGGTGAGAGCTCGAGTYCAGAAAAGGATGATGCCAAGGAGCATGAAGAGCAGAAGAAGGAGTGATTTCTTTTTTCCACAACTCCTGTTTAATTTAATGTTTGTTAATTTATGAGTTAATAGAGCGATTGGCCTGCGAGCCGCCTTTGCATGTATAAGTGAACTTGGAGCTTTTCCTTTTGTATTGTAGTTGCTCAATTTTATTTACAAGTAGTAATAAATTACAAACTCGCATTGCTTCCTATACATTGTGTTTACTTTGAGCATGTTGAAGAAAACTTCGTCTAATTGCCGCTAGACTGTTGTTCACTTGCTAATCCCAAAACAAGTAGGGCAGTTGTTATTGTGGCTGAGCCCGAAGGCGAGGCTGTCTACGTATCCCATAAGGAACCAGGCCATCCGTAGTTCTGATGCATGGTGCTATCGTGTTGTTGAGATGTGGTGCGGGTGCATACCTTAGACATAGTACTTCTTGATCTGGTCTAAGTTGGTGAGGTTGTAGAAATTATCACCATTCATGTCCATTAGTTGAACTGCCCCTTTTGGCAAGATCTTTTTGACAAAGTAAGGACCTGCCCAATTAGGACGAAATTTGCCCCGAGGATCTAGGACTGTTTTGRGAAGGGCTTTAAGAACCAAGTCACCTTCTTTGATGCCTCGTGACTTGACTCGCCGAGTGAGGTACCGTTCGATCCTCTTTTGGTATGCTTGCACATGATGCAAGGCTGCTAGCCGTTTTTCGTCGAGCAAAGCTAACTCGTCGAATCTTGCCCTTACCCATTCCACTTCATTCTGGGAGCTTGCTTTCTAGGACAATGCGTAGAAACCGGATCTCTAGTTCAACTGGTTGAACAGCTTCGACACCATAGACCAGTGAGAAAGGAGTAGCTCCCATTGAAGTGCGAATAGAGGTCCTATAACCCCATAGAGCGAAGTGTAGCTTTTGCGGCCAATCTKGATAATTCTCCGTCATCTTAGAGATAATTGTTTTGAGATTTTTGTTAACTGCTTCAATTGCCCCATTGGCTTGTGGCCTTGTGGTGTTGAATCTTATATTTAGCAAGTAGATTTGCACATTCTGCTTGAAAGTGGGTGCCGTTGTCACTAATGATTTCGTGAGGGACTCCATAGCGACGAATGATGTTGTTTTCTATGAATTTTGCCACGTGCTTAGCCTGGAGCTTTGCATATGACGCTGCTTCGATCCACTTTGTGAAGTAATCTATGGCCA
>SNQN01000124.1:157996-188364 GCA_008642245.1 Bassia scoparia
TAGTCTGCTAGGGTTGAATTCATGCATCCGTATTTAAGGAAAGTTTCTTTCCGCGCAATTTTTATTTTTTTGAAATGGAACAGATGCATGGTATGTGTATATTGGAGATCCTTGAAATATGGTAAGTTTCTATTTYATTTTGTACTGATTTTATATGATCTCAAATAAAATCAGAGAAAATATTTTCCATGGAATTATTGTCTTAAAACCGTGGAACATATATTCATGTAATATTTTMTGTACTCTTATCAATGGCTTATTTAAGGGATCCTTGATACAAATGTACATTACTGCTTTTTGCACAAATGATTATTCTAAGCAAGAGCATTTGTCCTCTCTCGTGTCTAAAACCCTGCAAAACCCTAATATCACATTATGCGTAATTTACTCCCTTTCTAAGTGTTTTAGGCTGTTTTTTTACAAGAGACAAGTTATTATAATTGAGAACCTTGTGAATTCAAGTTGCTAGYGAAGCAAATCAAGGAATTTCTTCATCATAACTACTAGAGTTGGTAGTTGGGTTGAACATCCATATATAGGTGGGTGTCGGGGAATCGACTTATTCATAGGTGCATAGGTTGATTGAGTGTATTATTTTTGTTATTTTGAGTTGATTAATAAAAAAAGTGAGTGGGTAGAGGACGTAGGCTTATTAGAAGTCGAACCTCATTAAATCATTGTGTCGTTTTATCGCTTTAAATTTCTACTACATACAGAACCGTTTCCTAACTATTCTCAAACAATTCAAAAATTTTACAAGACTCACTTAACACTCAATTGACCCCCTAGCTCTTGAGTGTCACTTGCACTTTTAATTGGTATTAGAGCCTAACTTCTTYAACGGGTAATGTAGACACCCAAAAGTGTCTCCCCAAATTGAATAGTCACTGATGAAAAGTACGATATTTCGTGATAGATTTGATTTCGAAAGTTGCGACAAAATCCATAAAGCAAACCCATTTGACGAATTGAATGAAATTCGAGCTCGAAACCATATACCGAGGCTCCAATAAAAGGCGGTAAATATTTACTTTTAGTTATTTTGATTATTTTCTATTTTTAGGCATACGTTCTTTAGTAATAGGATTTTTAGAGTATTTTCTATAGGTCATTTCTAAGATTTCCACTTTTCATTTTATTTTTCTCTTTTTCTGAGTTTGCTAGCATTTTTAGATTATTTTCTGATTTTTCTATGATTTTTACAAGTTTTATAAAATGATTTTCGAAATAAATAAATTCTGAAATTTTGAGAGAAATCTAGAAAACTCGAGAATGATCCAGAATATTCTAGAAGGATAATCTTGATCTCCAAGAAGCCAAAATCCAGATCTAGTATATTCTCGGACCATAGATTAGATCCAAAAAATATAGATGCAAAAATTCCCAAAGATAAAAAAAATGAAAGAGAGATAAAATAATAAATCTTATATATGCTTGGTGACTTGGCTTGCCATGTCACCAGAAGCGTATATATGCTATGTGGTAGCGCACATACGCTCCACATGAGCATATATATGCTTTTCACAAGCGTATATACACTTTGTATAGCGTATATACGATTTGCTTTTTTGTTGTCTTATCCTTCATATACGCCTATAAATACATGCTCTCGGTGCTTATTGGAACATCAATGAAAATCTACGGAGTACGTGTGTAGGGCTTCACCCCCTTCAAGGTTTGAACCTCAGCTTCAAGTGGTCATGGATTGAGCCATGGAATTCGCAGTGTGATGCGTTGGGGTGTGTTGGTGCGAAATTTAGGGGTCGCCATGTGCACTTATACAAGTTATACGGACGCCCGACTACATAGGTTCCAAACTTAATGCGCGCCCACAGATCGTCAGTAAGCAGATTGTGGATTATGGGGACAGGTACGGACTAATATCTTTGACCCCAATCCGCCCGCAATGTAGCGGCCTCTACTTCGGTCCTCATTTGTAGTTCGCATAAGTCATAATTTATTGAATACAATATAGCTCTATCCGATTTGACCCTGAAGGCGCACTAACCTTAAATATTATAAAATGTAAGGTTACTAATTAATAAAGAAAAATTAGTAGAGCTACTTTATTCTAAGTGACTCACTTTGATTATCGTCAATGTTATGGGTTCCTAACCGGTTGTCCAAATTATCTGACTTTTACGTGACTATGTTATGAATTAAGTTCAAACAAATCTTTTTATATAACAAATTTAATTCTCTTGGCAAAACATTCATTCACATTATACAGATCCACACGGATTAACATGCACTGCAAAAAGGAAAAAGCATCGCCAAAACCTAACCATAATTAACATAGATGAACCTAAAATTACTAAGATTTCCCGCCCCCCCGTTTTCCTAGGCAATAATTTAAGATTTGATTAAACAGTAACTCACAATTGAATTACAGCATAGTGTTGAAAATCGACATATTCGACATTGAATGTTTATTGGATTATCTTGAACTCGAAATTGAATTAAAACATATTTTTGCAACCATACAAAGATTGAATATTAGAATAATTTCTACATTGTTGTTTATTGATCATTGATATGTCAAGCCTTTAATTAAACATAGTTTATTTTATGATAGAATTAAGGCGTATGATAATGAGAATTCTCTGAGTTGATCCTTGTTATGGGCATCGAACGTTATATTGAATTACGCGCAAAGTGTCACTTGAAACTGTAATTTGAATTGAATGAAACGATTAATGTGTTGGAGTTTGGAGTTTGGATAAGCTTAGAAGTTTTTTAAAAGAGCAAAGAGGGAGTTCAGCAGTGATTTTCTCTGCTCCGAAGAGTGATGGTCAAATAGGCGTATTTATAGGACGAAAAACAAAGACGAGCGTATATACATCCAAAACGAGACGTACTATATGCTCGACCTAGGTATAGACGCTCTTCTGGGCATGATATACTACCAGAGGACGTATAACGCTCGAAGTATCCTGATACTCTTTCCCAATTCCCTTGATATTTCTGAGCATATACGATCCTAGGAGCGTATATAATGCTCATTGTATTTTTCAGGAATTTATCGAAATTTCCTTTGATTTTCTTTGGATTGGATGACAATCTAGACACCCCCTTTTGTTAGGAATATCGGTTATAGGGGTTTAACGAACATTCCGTGTATTTTTTTATGGTATTTTTGAAGTATTTTCTGATTTTATCGTAATTTTTTGTGTAAATTTTTGATTTTTGTAAATATTGTAAAATTCATTAGAAAATATAGAAAAATCGGAAAAAATAATCTAAAATACTGGTAGGAACTTAAGAAAATGAGAGTATAAATGCAATGAAGAAGTGAAATTTTGAAGTATCACCAATATAAATTATTTTAAAAAATCCCTAAAACTAATAGAAAATTCTAAAAAAAAGAAATAATAAACAAAAATATCTTTTTTTGCCTAGTTGAGACTTGAATTAGCATGGAGGAATGATATGTAGGCCTTAGAAAAGAATGGGTGTGTGGTGACACTTGAGCTATCAATATCCCAAAACGGACTATTTGCATACGGTACAATCATCATAGACTTTCGGGATAACTAAATTGAACAATCCGGATATTAAGGGTCTTACAGTTTAGCCCCCCCCCTTTGCGAGTCCTAGGAAAGGACATATAGTCCTTGTAAGACGACAGTGCAAAGGTGGCATGTTGCGACTTATGTATCGCAATGTCTATGGACAATTAGCTAAAGAAGCTATACCCCTCAAGATCGGTGCAAAATTGATGTCGAATGCGTCTTCAAGAGTCAATTGTGACAATTGAAATGGCTAGATCACAAAAATCGCTAGCATGTGGCAAATAGTAAAGTTGAAAATGATATCCCCAATTTCAGGATTAAGGCTATCATGAACATGGCATAAGTCTTGATTTAATGGTCAGGAGGAGAGAACCTTGTATGCATTTAGCTTTGTGACCGTGACCTTGAAATTGAAAGGTGTCTAAAGGTGCCATTGTTCTCCTCTAATGCTAAAGGTAAGGTAAGGGTGACTAAGTTTGGATTAAGGTCACTAACATGAGTCTGGTTTAATGCTAAGGCGGCACTGAAATTGAATGTGCCAACTTGTAATTGGAGGGAGAGATGTCTTAGTTTATGGATTGAGATGCACCTTAAGGATGACATAGGTCTAGTTTTATGCCCTAGTTCTTGACAGGGTCGGTACAGTCCTGTTCGAGCCCGGAAAAGTGGGCATGTCATAGGTTTTGGTTAAAGACACAAAAAGGAACGATACTAGAGTCTATCCTAGTACCAAGTGTCAATCGCAAGAGTGTTATTTGAAGAGGGCCACATTAGAAAAGTGGTTGATTGAAAAGTGACTTATAGATTGCTAATTGACAAGACTAATGGCTTGACTTGGACGTGACCATTGTGACTCGAGCTTAAACTTGAAACTTTAACGTTGACATCGAATTGATCTTAACATCCGGCGAAGACAGGGACTTTGTAATTGAAAGTGACAGGGTCCATAAGCGGTTTTTTTCAAGGATTTCCACTTAATAACATAAGACTTAGAAATGAAACAGAGCGTTAGGAGACAAAGAAGCCCCCCAATGTTGAAAATAGGGGATGCTTTGAGGAGACCCGTGATGATGACAAGCCCCCAGTAGAGACTCGAGGATAATGTAGATAGTAATCGATGATACTTTGGAAGGGGAAGAAGCTAGAGACAACGTAAAGTAGACAAAGGCTGTATAGTCGATGGGCACACAATTTTGTGGACTATAGGAATGAGTCCCCCAATGAGAATGCACTAACCCTAAAGTTTAGGTGGCTTTACTTCTTAGGGATTTGAGTCAATGAGTTCTTGAAAGTGGCCAAAGAAACAAGGCATGGTTCGAGAAATGACAAAAGGGTCAAATTTGTGGCTAAGGGTCAAAGTGTGCTAGATGTTTAGGTTGGCTAATGATTTGTTGGTTCAAACATGAGTCTATGTCGGGGTCTTAGACTGGCAAAATCATTATCAAATTCCTTAGCAAGTCCAAGAACACTCATAGGGCCTCAAGACCAATTAAATGGCTAATGCGGTCGGACCTCAAGAACGAGGCTTCCTATGTATCCTTCGGAATCAGACCACCGTAGTTCTGAGGTTTGATTTGTGTGGTTGACAGTGCTCATTTAGAAAGGGCTTTGAGGAATCGTAATTGTGCTGTTAAGGTTGAGGGTGAAGAAGGAAGAGGGAAAAGGCTAAAAAATTCCCAATTTCACCGTCATGGTGTGCAGTGTGCCTTATGACTTTTGCATTTGAACTTAATTTTGAACTTGCACTTTAATCCTAGAATTTGCTTTTTGAATTTTCAACTCTTCTTCTTTTTTTTTTTTTTGCACATTGGATTTCGCATTGTAGCTTGCTTCTTTGATATATTTTCTTACTTGTTTTTTGCCACATGTTTTTCCTACACACCATTTTGAATTTCCATGAGTTCAGGTAGTTATATAGAGAAGAAAGAAGGAGGTCAATGTGTCTAGGCTGCAAGGGTTTGCGAGAGATGAATGTCAGGCAGGTGAAGGGAAAGGGATGATATTTTGTCATGTATATTGAAGGAAACGCTTTTGAGCATGTGTTCAATTTCAACAATTAAATCAAGTAGTTGAGTTAATTAGATTTAACCAATTGAGGCCAATGAGTGTTGAGACTTGCATAAAAATTAGAAAAATAATTTGCAAACAAATGAGTCATTTATTGACGAATGAAAACTGAAAATACATGGCTTATTGTATAGAAAGAGACTCATAGACTCAAGGCGACAATGAATTGACAGTGGACATATAGCTAGGACTAGGACTTATGACCATCTAGAGAAGGCCACGCAGATCGATGACCCCCGCCCTGGGTGACATCATGGTTTAAGCAAGTGGGTATTGGTTTGGATTGTTGATTATCTTCGCTTGCTGGAGAACTGGGAGGCGACCATTTTCGACCATATCTTTGAATCTTATGCTTATAAACAAACATTTTCAATGGTGTGGGCTCCTTCCTTGGTGGAACTTGCAATAGGCAAATTGGCATTCCAACTCTTAAGCATTTCTTACTCATCATGAAGGATTTGGAGTGGGCCCAATAGGAGCAATTGGCAACCTTTTGCAGTTAACCTGTCAAAGGCCTGCTCAATAAGTCATTGCCAAATTGGAAAAAAAGGTCCTTTGTGGCCTTAGGGCTTGTTGCTTGGAAAGAGCCGGGGATGGTTAGAAGAGTTTGTCATTGGAGATATGGGTAATATGGCTGGTTTTGATCGAGGTTTTAAAAGAGGAGCCACCTTTCTTGTAAGCCCCCGTGTTACCCTTAGAATTCTGGGCTTGAACATCTTCCTTCAAAACTAGGAGCCCAACCTGTAGAGGCTAGTAATGAATCATGGCTGAAATTGAGTGGCTCTCGATACTGGGCTGAAGGTTTCTTGATATAACCATCCGAACTTGATTTTCCTCATTTGGTCGATTAGTCATTTGAGCGGCCTTCTCCCTCCATCTATTAAGGAAGTAGAGAAATCTTCTTTTCTCCTTGCTTGGTGGCCCTCTAGATTCACGGAGCTCGACAGGGAGTTGGGAATTTGTACTTGTATTGCTTATAGGGAACTCATGTTTGAATATATTCCCAATCATCAAGCTTGGTTTGATTTAGGGGTCTTGAACCACCTGTTGGATGGGTTGTCCAAAGTAATAGGGAACACCGAAGCGAATAACTCTTTGCCCATTCCTTAAGAGCCATTGAGATTTGAAAGTGCGGAGGTGGGTCTTCGGGTCTTCGAGTCCCCTTGAGACTTGGGCAAATCAGTGATGACAACCTTCTTAGGAAGCTGGCCCTTAAATCCTCAATAATCAGCAAAATAGGCCTTCTGGACTGAATTCATCGGAAGTTTCTTGACCAACTCTCTAGTTGTTCGAGCCCTTTTTTCCGTCTCAGTCTTCGGAGGAGGGGAAGTGATGTCTCAGCAATTGTCTTCTTCCTCCTCGTCAGACTTCGAGAGGTTTTTCCTTGGTCTCCTTTTCTTTCAGTTCCCCAATCGCTTCTTTTCTTGGGCACAAAGGCGAGCAATTCACGGCCTCGAGCTTTTTCTAGAATAGCATTAAGTTGTTGTTCATGTTTTCCATGGAAACGTCTTGGTGATAGGAGCAACGTCAGGTTTGGCATCTTGTTACTCTTCTAGGCCCCAAAACAAGTCCGGCGAGTCTTTGCTATCTTGTAGAAAATCAAGAAATAACACTTTAGAAACCAGTAACAAGATTGGACTGAGATTGAACTAGTAATTGAAAGCTCTAAAATGAACCTACTCGGTTTTAAGGTTCCTAAGATTTAAGGAACTGAACTTGAAAGTGGAACTTGAATGTGCCTACTCCTAGACCTAATATATATTTAAGGTGCTAGGTTTTGGAATTGAATTGAAAAGGATGATCCTAAAAGTCGAACTAGTTCCATTTAAATAGGTTCTTTGGATCTTGGAAATGAATTTGATCTTGAATTTGAAAAGTGTCTAGTTGGACCTAAGACACGGTTTTGGAGTCTCCTTAAAGGTTTGAGCTTGAAATGGAGCAAGCATAGGGTGTTAAAGTCAGACCTAATTCAGCTTAAGGTTGTCAACCTATGCTTAAGACTAGGAATTGAAATAGAATGGGTCTACGGATGGGCCCTAGTTCAGTTTTAAAGGTCTTTTAACTGTATTAGAAAAAGATTGAAAGAACTGGACCTAAGTCAGTTTTAAAGGCATGGGATTGGTCTACTAGGACAGGTCTTAAATTCAGTTTTGGGAACACTTTGACTTAAGGCTTGCACTGGGCCTACGAGTCGAACCAGACTGTGAATGAACTAGGGACATTGAAATGGTCTTGGACTTAGAGGGTCTTAACACATGGCCTTCAATTTGGTCCTAAAGGGTCTCGGCCTAATGAGCTTGGGCTTAGGGTTGAACTTGATAAAGGCTGTGGAGCTGAGTGGGCTTACAGGAATAAACTAAACCTACTGTGAGACATATATGATTAAGGATTGAGGATATTAAGCTTTGGGTAGTTGAGAAATTGAATGTGGGCTATGGTAAGGGTCTGAGCTAAATGAACTAGAAGAAGGGTCACAAGCACAAGCACAAGCACATTGGATGGAAACAAGAGTCCAATTTACTTACTTAAGGTCTGGATCTAGGTGAGCTATAAGATCGGCTTGTTTAGGTCAGAGGGGGTACCAGTCCTAAGAGTAGAGTTGAGTCCAATTTCACCACCACAAAATTGGTGATGTATGGCCGAGATACTCCTTGTGTACACGCTCCAGTAACACGTGCAACGCGGCATGGGCGGGATGGGATTGACCTTAAGCCACATGATCAAGTAACCATATGGACCAAGGTAAGATCCCCCTTATAGAGGTCTCGAGCATAGAACATGCACATAATGAGACCAAGGAGCCTAAGACGCGACCGCTATGCTTGATAGGTCCGATGTGCAATACAATTAATTATGAAAATGGAACTAACGAGACTTTCAAGTCTGTCCACTCACCTAACAGTAATTATCCCCAGTGAAGTCTCCAAAAAGTTGGTAGAGCATTCACCCCTTCAGGGGTTGACCTCAGCTCTAGTGTCATGGAATTGAGCATGGAATCCGCATGTGAATGCGTTGGGGTGTGTTGTGGAATTGGAGGGGATTGCACCAGTGCCTATACAGGTTAATCACGGACGCCCGAAACATTGGTGCCACTAATTGACACAGATAGGTCCAGTAACCAGTTGTGGGTTCGGGGAAAATGGTACGGACTAAGATCTTTGACCCAATCCGCCCGCATGTAGCGGCCTTTACTCAGTCTCATTGTAGTTCCATAAGTCATAATTATTGAATACAATAGCCTAATCGATTTGACCCTGAAGGCGCACTAATAACCTAATACTTAACTAAATACGTAGGTTTACTTAATAAAGAAAATTAGTGGAGCTACTTATTCTAAGTGACCACTTTGAATTATGTCATGTTATGGGTGCTAAACCGGTTGTCCAAATTATCTGACTTTACATGACCATGTTATGATTAAGCAAACAGATTGTATTATAAAGAGAATTTATTCTCTTGCAAAACATCTTCATCAAATATACATAGATTCCACACGGATTAACATGCACTGCAAAAGGAAAAGCACGCTAAAATAACCATATAACATAATCAACCTAAATATAATAAGTCGGTTTCTAGCAATTTTAGATTGATTACAGTATCGAAATTGAATTAAGCATGGTGTTGAAATGGAATATTGAACATTGAATGTGATATGGATTATTCTTGACTCGAAATCGAATTACAACATATTTTTGCAAACATACAAAGATTGAAATATTTGAATAATTTCTACATGGTTGTTATTGACAATGGTATGTCAAGCCTTTAATTAAACATAGTTTTAATTATAAAATATAATTAAGCGATTATGAAAATGAGAGTCTCAGAGTTGATACCATGTATGCGGCGGTCGAAACGTTATTGAATTAGGCGCAAAGTGTCACTTGAATTGAATTTGAATTGAATGAAAACGGTAATGTGTTGGATGGAGTTTGGCATAAGCCTTAGAAGTTTTTTTAAAAGAGCAAAGAGGGAGTTCAGCAGTGATTTTTCTCTCCTCCGAAGAGTGAGGCAAGAGGTATTTATAGGCACGAAAAACCAAGACGAGCAATATATACCACTAAAATGAGCGTAATACGCTCAGAGTATCCGATCTCTTTCCAATTCCTTTATATTCTGAGCATATACGATCTCTAGGAGCGTATATACGCTCCTACTCTCAATGGAGCGTATATACGCTCACTTATTTCAAGATTATACGAAATTTTCTTTGATTTTCTTTGGATTTTGGATGAATCTAGACACCCCATTTGCAAGAAATACGGTTCTAGGGGGTTTAGAACATTCCGCGTATTTTTTTTTTTGCTATTTTTGAATATTTTCTGATTTTTGTGTATTTTGATTTTGTAAATATTGTAAAATTCATAGAAAATTATAGAAAAAATCGGAAAATAATCTAAAAATACTCGTGAACTCAGAAAAATGAGAGAAATGCAATGAAAGTGGAAATTATCAGATCACCATATAAAATTATTTTAAAAATCCTAAAACTAAATAGAAAATTTTAAAAAAAGAAAAAACTTTTTTTGCCTAGTTGAGACTTGAATTAGCATGGAGGAATGATATAAGGCTTAGAAAAGAATGGGTGTGAGGTGACACTTGAGCATAATTCGCAAACTRACCTATTGCAATACRKTACAATCATCATAGACTTTCGGGAACTAAATGAAGCACYGAATTAGGTGTCTACAATGTACAATAAAAAATCTCTCAAAAATCTCTCTCACACACAAATCACTCACAAAATCCAAGGTTCTCGAATCCGTCGTAGCTTTCAGAGTTGTTTCTTTGCGAAATTAGGTACAAATTCCGAGGCTATTCGATCTAATTCTCTCTTCTTTTTATTATTAATCTAGATTAACATAAYACATTGTGTTTTGATTGATTCACTTTTTGTTTTCAACATGTAAATACTTTTCTTTTCCTTCGTTCGTTCATCATCGCAATTATTTTGATTATTGTTGTCAATGTTAACAATCTCTTTTGTTGTGATAAGAGATTTTTTTGGAAGCGAAGCTTTTGCTATTATAACCTTTATTTTCTCTTGTTTTAGTAGCAATACTAGGTATGTGAATTTTTATATACTTGAGTGTTAATTCTTATACATATTATTCTGGATTCTTGTGCATATGACTCTTTTATTTGCTTAAACAAGACTGGAATTTGCTTGAATCACATTAAAGTCAGACTAATTATGGACGACCGGATTTTAGGCATTGTATTAATTTGATTAATTCGAAKTTGTCACGATTATTAGGTTAGGTAGCGATACATGTTTAATAGAAACTCACTTTTGTAATAGTTTTAGGGTTATAGCTATTTCTAAGGATAATATTGATATGTTTTGTGTATCCAATGAATTTGATCAAATGGAATTACAATGAGACTGAGTCGAGGCCGCTACATGCGGGCAGATTAGGGTCAAAGATTTAGTCCATACCATGTCCCCAAACCCATGAATTGGTTATTGGACCTAACAGTGGGGCCATTAGTTTGGCACCAATGTTTTGGGCATCCGTTATAAACCTATATATGCACGGTGGCGATCCCCTCACTTAACAACACTCCCCCAATGCACTCATGTGCGGGTTCTATGGCTTAAGCCCATAAACACAATCGACATAGGACAGGCCCGCTAAAGGCCTATGCCTACAGGTAACACCTAGATAAGGAAGACATGAKGACTACTCAAGAAATGACCAACAAACCCGGATGGACAAGATTGCCTAAGTTCAATGGAACTAATTACCCTTGGTGAAAGATTTGCATGAAGAATCCGATCATTGGCACAGATTATGAGTACCAGAAATTTATGAAAAATGGACCTCAGAAGATTGCTGATAAGGTTGATTGAACAGAGAAGAAGGAGAGTGAGTACACAAGTATAGATCTGAAGACTCTCAAGAAAAATGCCAACGCCATGTTACTTCTTCAACAATGAATTGCTGATAATGAAGTATGCCATATCTTAGCATGCTCTACTGTAAAAGAGATATGGGATACCTTAGAGTTGGCATATGAAGGCACTAATGAAGTCAGGAGATCTAAAATTGATATGCTAATGTCAAAATATGAAACTGTTGATATGAATTGTGATGAAAATATTAAAGATATGTTTACTCATTTCATGGCTATTATTAATGAAATTAWATCTCATGGAAAAAACTTTTCTAATGAAGATTTGGTGAGGAAAATCTTGAGAAGTTTGACAAATAAATGGCTGCCCAAGGTTACTGTTATTCAGGAGGCCAAGGACCTATTTAATTTATCCATGGAATAACTTATTAGGTCATTAATGACGCATGAGATGTTAGTGGACTAAAAGGAGGAAAGCACCACCAAGAACCGAGGGATAACACAAAAGGTGGAAGAGAATGAGGAAGATCTTAATGAGATTGGGCTCATGGCCAGAAGATTTGAAAGAAGCCTCAGAACTCAATTTAAGGGTAAGACATGRAAAAACAAAGGCAACTCAAAGAAGGCCAGTTCCAGTACTGGTTGCTTCAAATGTGGTGAAACTAGGCACATAATCAAAGACTGTCCAGCATGGAAGAATGACAAGGGAGGACAGAAGGTGAAGAGGATATCAAAGAGGGCTATGCTAGCCGCTTGGGATGATTCTGATTCAGGTGGTGAAGGCAGGGAGGATGAAGCCCTAATGTGTGTGATTGCACTATTAGGAGAAGTGCACCAGATGTAGACCAGTTCGGGGAGCAAGGGACACATATGTGTCTCATGGTAGGAAGCAGCTCTTCCAACAAGGAAAAGGTAACCATTTCTGATATGCAAGAACATATGAGATATTGTGGTAGAGATGAGTTACTAGATATTATATATTCTGCTATAGAACAAAATGTTAAAGGAGATGCTGCTTACAAGGCTAACAAAAAAGAAGTTGAGAGAAGTAACTATAAATTTAAACATAAGTGAGAGCCATTCTACTAAGCTTGAACTTATTTGTACAGAACTGAAAGAAAAAATTTCAGAGCTTGAAATAAGTTTGGAACAAAAGAACATTGAACTTAAAATGCTAAAACCTCAATCAGATTTTTTTCAAAAATTGATTTTTATCAAAACAATGATGGAGGTTTTAGTACGCTCGAGGAAGGTGAAACTTATGGCATAAATGTCGAGTTAATTAAGCATAAATGTTCTACTTTAAACAGTTCTAATTTGCTACAAGCTTTTAACTATTTGATTGATGATGTTAAAGAACTGTTTAAGGAATATTTGGAATTGAAAACTTCTGTTGCTAGCACAAGTGATGCAAGTGCTAATGTTGAGGCCTTATGTTTAGAATACGAGGGTAAGATCTTTGATTTACTTGCTGAAATAGACAAATTAAAGAAAGGTAWACACATTGAAGTTATTCCAAATAACTTAAAAGTTGATATTGATTCGTTACAATTGGAGTATGAACTAATAAGGAAAGGCAAGAGCATAGAGATCACTTCTGAACCAGATCAAGAATTGGATTCAAAACTTTAGGATGAGCTTCATAGGGCAAAATTGGATCTTGTCACCACTGCAGAATTTAATGAAGCTCAACTTTAGACACTTGAAATTAAACCAAGGAACAAGAGTGACTGCTTGAGACAAATTAACAAGTTGCTCGATGCTCAGAGTACCTTAAACTTCCTAACCTCACAACTAGGCAATTCTCAGAGTAAAGTGAGCACTGCTTGTTATATTCTAAACAGAGTAATACTGAGACCAATACTAAACACAACAAGAAAATTGGCTTTGGCCGACCACACTTACCGACCGATTTTCGGTCGGTAACAGGGGTTACCGACCGAAAATCGGTCGATAAGCGGTGTCGGAATCACAATCGTCGGTAATCCAAAGATTACCGACCGAAATTCGATCGATAAGGGTTTACCGACCGATTCCCGACCAATAACATCCAACCAATTTTTGGAGGGAAAAAGGTATTTACCGACCGATTTTAGATCGATCGGTAAATACCCTTTTCCCTCCAAAAATTGGAGGGTCATGGAGGGGTTTATTGACCGAAATTTCGGTCGGTAATACCGACCGATTACTTTTCGATCGGTATTACCGCTGTCTCTTATACACATCTAGATGTGTATAAGAGACAGGTATTACCGACCAAAAATTCGGTCGGTAAATGTCCCTCAACAATTAAAAAAAACAAAAGAAACCAGCTTGCAAGTGCTGGTTTCTCACGAAAAAAACAAAAAGGTTGGTCAATTGTAAGTTATCAGAATACTCAGAACACAAACCATGTTGTTAAAAAAAATACTATACCACTTCACATTTATACCCAAAAAAAAATTAGATCTACAATATTCATTAAAAAAATAATATACCACTTTACATTTATACAAAAAAATAGATTTACAAACAGAATTATAATTCTTCAAATTTCCAAACTGAATTCTTCAAATCTCCAAACTGAATTATATTCTTCAAATCTCCAAACTGATTCTTGGCATTTTAACTTTGTCACCTCAACTCCGCTAACATTTAGTGAAGTAAGTACAGAATGGATTTCCTGCCAAATCATTGCAACACTTTAGTCATACTTCAAGCCTTCAACCATCCAATGCTCTTATCACATCGAACATTATGATGCACTACCAAGCATTTGTGTGCATAGGTTAAAAAAATGCATGGAAGGACTGAAGCAGTGTATCATTTAGCAAACATAACAAGAGGATAGTYAGGATACTACAACCATACTTCTCAAAAGAGTAAACGAGTGGGAATTCAATTAAAGCAGCAGCTAGAAACATACTGCACAATATAAATACAATTGAACAATTAATTATCATAATGATAACCTTACTCAACCTCCCTGGATCCTGGTTTTGTTGCTTGGAGTACGCGCCTTCTCTTTAACTTTCTTAGCTATATTCAAAGCAGCAGCATAGAGAAAAATTCAATTTAAATGGCTATTTCACTACAATAATATTCTTAGTCACTAGATATTAATGTTCTTCAACCGACTGCCTCAGCCCTCCAGCCTTAACACGGCATGACTTCAATCCAATGAATGCCCAATCGTTTGTTGCAAATAGTCATTTGTTGCATGCTCATCTGCTGCGGTTCAAAACCGCAGCAAATAAGCCCTAATTAACCGCAGCTAATGAGCTTTTTTCTACTAGTGTTTGATGAGATTAACATGTTCAGCAAGCATGCACAAGTTGGTGATGTGAAGAGTTTGAGATAGGTATGCTGAACTTTATARGAGCAAAGGATAGAGAAGGTGTTGAACTAAACTCACCACATAACTCTCCTAGAGAGGAAGAGTCTAGTCCTGCACAAAATCAAGAAGCTCAAGAGGTAAGGATAGAAGGTAGTGACTTAGATGCTCATCCACATGAAGATGATGCAAATGAGAACATTGTGGAAACCGGATCACCTTTTCAATGAGATAGGGGGAACCAGTAGAAGGTACAAATGTAAATCTTTATATGAATATATCTTTTAAGTATAAGTCCTCTCACCCCACTAATCTTATCATTAGTGACATTACCAAAGGGGTGCCGATAAGGAAATCCACATTGCAAAACTTTTTTGCTTGCTTTTCCTTCCTATCAAATGTCGAGCCTACTGACTATAAAGTTGCTTTTACTGATCCAGAATAGGTACTATCCATGCAAGATGAGCTAAATTAGTTTGAAAGAAATCAAGTTTAGCATCTTGAACCCAGGACTAAGAACATGTCAGTTATTGGAACAAAATGGGTGTTCGGGAACAAATTGGATGACTCGGGATTTTTAGTCAGAATAGTGGTTCAATGGTTCAATCAACAGAAAAGAATTGATTATGATAAAAACTCTTCTCCGGTAGCCAGGCTTGAAGCAATCATGGTTTTAATTGGATTTGCTGCTCATATGAACTTCAAGATCTTTCAAATGGTCGTTAAGACAACCTTTCTAAATGGCTATTTGAAAGAAGATGTTTATGTTGAGCAACCCCCTAGATTTGAGGATAGTGCCTTGCCAAACCATGTGTTTAAAATTGATAACGCTCTTTCTGCTCTCAAACAAGCTCCTAGAGCATGGTATGAGGGACTATCCAGTTTTCTTAAAGAAAATGGATATAAGAAAGGCTCGATTGACAAGACAATATTCTTGAAAGAAAGGGGAATTGGTTTGTTAGTGGTCTAGATATATATTGATCATATTTGGTTCAAAGCTACTAACCCTGTTTTATGTAATGAGTTTGCATATTTAATGAAAAGTGAATTTGAAATGAGTATGATGGGAGAACTCGGGTTCTTCCTAGGGCTTCAAATCAAGTATACCAAAGATGAAATCACGATCCATCAACAAAAAAAACTTAGAGAGCTGTTSAAAAGGTACGGTCTGCAAGATAACAAGTCCTATGAAACACCTATTCCATCTTCTACAAAATTGAGCCTTGATGAGAAGGAAAAGGATGTTGAAAGCAAGCCACACAGAGSTATGATTGGCTCATTGCTTTACTTAACAACCAATAGGCCTGATACAGTGTTTTCAGTAGGGTTGTGTGTAAGATTTCAAAGCAACGCTAAAGAATCTCACCTAAAGGATGTTAAGAGGATTCTTAAATACCTCAATGGTACTGATGCTTTGTGTTTGTGGTATCAAAAAGCCAACAGCATGAGCCTAATTGGATAMACAGATGCTGAATTTGTTGGTTTTATTGTGGACATGAAGAGTACTTCTGGAATGGCCCACTTCTTAAGTTCCTATCTTATTTGATGGGGATCTAAGAAACAACATTTTGTATCATTATCCACTACTAAGTCTAAGTATATTGTTGTTTCTTTGTGTTGTGCTCAACTCTTATGGATAAAGTCACAACTAAAGGATTTTAGGGTTTGTATCGAAAGTGTCCCTATTTTAGGTGACAACATAAGTGCAATCAATAATTTGAAAAACCCTGTCCAGCATTGTAAAACCAAGCATATTAAGATAAGGCGTCATTTTCTAAGGGACAATGTTGAAAATTGTAACGTTGAATTGGAGTTTTGCAAGTTAAAAGATCAACTAGCTGACATTTTTACAAAACCCTTGAGCAGAGAAGTGTTCATCAAACTTCGTACCTTGTTGGATATGATTAAGATTAGACAWTGAGCACTTAGGTGTTGACTTGTCCCTTGGCTAGTCAAATGATGTCATTGTATAAATATTTTTTCTTTTCTTTTCTTCTATTTTTTTCTTTTGCTTTTTAGGGCTCTCAAAGTTCTTATGCGACGTTGAACTGATTGATTTAGTACTCGAGTGCCAAAGCATAAGTTCTTGAAAGGTAAGTTAGCACAGAGCAGTTGCGGACCACTTGGGAACTAGATTCTTGAGGCGGTTATTCTTTGAATATTTTATTTATTTCCMAAATTTCAAATTAGGAAATAAATGAAGTGACAGTTGTAATTATGGCAACTACAGCTTGTAAGAACGATTATTTTATTTCAAAATCTTTCTGAAAAATCCGTTGATGATTATCTTGCCTTGCATTTATATATCTTGCATGTGATCATACTTTCCAAAATTCTTTCTTTTTCCTTGAKCACAATATCTTTTGAATTTCTCATTGCTTATATTTTCTSTCACAAATTTTCTTTCTTGCTTAATTTCTTCTTTTCTCTCTTGAATTCTCAAAACTCCACCATCCACCAAAATCACAAAAACCACCACCACAAAAACTACAACTCCAAAATCAACCACCAAGACCACCACTCTCAAAARGCCAATTTCACCAAAATCAAAGACTCACTTACCAGAACCAGTTGAGGRGTCACAATCTTAGGAAGAATCAGAGCCTATGGAGGCACCTGAGCTAGTGGAGGAGACAGAACCGATGGAGGAGCGGAACAAGTAAATGAAGATGTTGAAGAAGTGGAAGTTGAGAAGGAAGTTGATGTTGTTGATGCTATGAGAAAGGAGATGAAGGTAAAGAAACACCCACCAAAAGCGGTGAAGAAGGTTCTGAAGAAAGCCACTAAACCAAGCACCACAAAACAACCTGCCATGGCAACAAAATCCAAGGTTTTTGTGTTTACACCCAAAGCCACAAAACCCAAAACCCTAACTCCTACGACCACACGCAAACCAGTTAAGAAAACAAAAAAAACAAGTGTTGGAGATGGAAGTTGATGTTGAGGGGAAGTTGCTGAAAGGGAAGGTTCAAAGGCTGGTATGGGCAAGAGCCTAAGGGTGAAGACTGTGGCTCGTAACGATACTGAGACCTCTAAAGTAAAGGATGTTGKGATGGAAACAAAATCAAACCAATCCCTAGTGGACAACAAGAGAAAGCAGCCATCAACAACTATTGTTGAAGGATCAAAGCCTGCTAAGMAAACTAAGTCCATTGTTTCTTCTCCTAAGGCTTTGTATGATTTAAAGGATAGGTCTATTCTATTTGGTTTTGTTGTTGTTGAGAGTTGGGTTGATCAAAAATTTCTTCATAACGTTAGGGATGATTTAGCTTTTCAAAAATGGTCACCTCTATTTACTAAAGAATAGGATGTCTTTTTGCCATTGATTGAGGAATTTTATGAACACCTGCATAGGTACACCCCTCAATTTGACTGAAAAGAGGTTGGCTGAGATTCTGAAAGTCCCAAACAAGGGTATCGATGTGTATTCACAAGAAAAATGGCCCAAACACAAAGGGGTCATAGCAAACCAGATCTAGACCAGGTTGTTTACTGGTCCACCAGATCCAAAGCAAGGGTACACCATTGGCAATTTAAGGGAACCAATCATGAGGATTTCACATAATAGTCTCTAAGATTGTGTTTCCTAGAGCTCAAGGCCATATGAGTGTACGGATTTATGGATAATGTTATAATCTATTGCCTTATATAACACATTCTAGTTAACCTCCCTGCTATAATTCTGGTTCATATGATCTGCTGTGTTGAAAAAGCCGACCATGCCCTGTCATATGGAGAATGGCTGACCTTGGTGTTCAGACATTGGAAAGTTCGTATGGTTGGAGATATTCTACAATGTGTCACCTTACGAACCAAATTATTAGTCAGAAGGGCATGTCTTACACAAAAGGTGTCTTGAAGATGAAAGATGGTGCAAAGGGTGATACAACAGCTGCAGGGGCCAGTATTGAATCAGTTTAGGCTACATATGCCTTCGTGCAACAATTGAGCGAGCAGAACAAGATGATACAGGAAATGATGAATAGTGTTACTACACTCCACTCTACACTTCAAGAATCCTACAGGAGGGATGAGGTTCACCTTGATCAACCTGGTATTCAAGGAAAGAGAATTTTAAAGAGAAGGAAGAATCTTCTGYTGCTGCTGACGAGGATGATGAACTGGTCTCAAAGAGGATTTAGAAGAAGAAGCTAAGGAAAATGAGGAGGATTCTTAAGAGAACCTCGAGGAAGAGGAGGAAGATGGGACTGAAAATGACTTTKGAGCTATTTAAATATCTTCTTTCTTTATTTAACTCTTCTATTTTGCTGCTAACCCCTATTTCATTGGACTCTATTTTGGTTTCCCCTTCCACAAATTACAAAAACATTTATCTTATTTGGTTTGCTATCGATCTATAATAACTTTAAATTAGGACTATTATCTTTTTGTACCTTTGCAGGAACAATTGGTAGCATCAGCATCTTTAGAATGTTGTTTGAGCTACCTACATAGCTTAAACTAATGCTAGTTAGTAGTTTACTACTGATTTGTGTTATGTCTCTACTTTGTTTTGTTCCTCTACTTTCTRATTTATTTGATGATGCCAAAAGGGGGAAGCAGGTTGAAGTTTTGATCTATTCACAGGTCAATTGTACTAACCAATGTGTATTGCAGCAATTAGAACAAGGATGAATGCCTTGTTAGAGGTGATAAGCCAATATTGGTATGGAAGTGAGTGTATTTAAAGCACTTTATTTCTTTTCACCCAAAAGGCTTAGAAATAAGTCTGAACAACTACTAATGTTCTTATTGCGAACGCATGTTTGAGTCTAAGAGCTTTGAGTCTAGTTGGTATATGCCCATGGTACTTAGAGTCTTTTTCTTAAAACTATTTGTCAGTTAGTTGTGAATTGGATTGGTTTACTTATGAAAATAATGATTATTTGCAGAAACAATATAAGACCAGTGCCTTGAATTCTTATCTTAAGAATTCAATTTTAAAAAGTTTCCCAAATACTATTGATTATTATTTTAAAGAGTAACTTCATGGTTTGTCATCATCAAAAAGGGGGAATTTGTTAAGTGTAGACACCCWAAAGTGTCTTCCCAAATTGAATAGTCGATGAGGAAAAGTACGACATTTCGAAATAAATTAGATTCCGAAAGCTGTGGAAAAATCCATAAATCTAAACACATTTGCATGAGTTGAATTAAAGTTGAGTTTGAAATCATACACCGAGGATCCATTAATAGGCGGAAAGTATTTAATTTATTTATTTTCTATTTTTAAGCTTTTTTCTTTAATTTTAGGATTTTTTTTAGAATATTTTATATAGGATGAATTTATTTTCTTCTCATTTTTATGAGCTCCCCAATATTTTTGGATTATTTTATTGATTTTTYTTTGAATTTCTATGATTTTTATAAGTTTTATAAAATGATTTTCAAAAAATAAATAAATTTAGAAATTCTTAGATAAGTCCAGATAATTCGGGAATGATCCGGAATGTTCTAGAAGATTAACCTTGTCCACCAAGTTTATCCAAAAGTGGATAAAGGATAATTCTCRGATAACAGATTAGATCMAAAAGATATAGATGCAAAAATTCCCAAAGATATTAGACAAAAACTAGATAGAATTAGTCTTTGTTATCTTATCCTTCCCCAAAACTCCTATAATACATGCTCTCGGTGCTTATTCGAACATCAACAAAAAATCAACAAAAAACAGCTTCGATCAACAAAGATCAACGAAAACCATCAATGAAAGTGCGATTCAAAGAGCTCAAAAATCTCTCAAAAGTCTCTYTCATTCAAATTCAATCCACAAACACAAACCACTCTCAAAATCAAAAGTCCCTCAAATTCGTCGGAGCTTTTTAATTTTGATTCAATCAGAAATTCTGAGGCTATTCAATCAAACTCTCTCTCTCTCTTCTCTTGTTATTAATTTTTATTAGTAATAAATTGAATTTCGTTTTGCGTTTTGGTTTTCAACCATGTAAATTCATTCGTTTTCAATCGTTTTGGACTTATCGCAATCGTTTTAATTGTAATTTTCAATGCTAATGATTTCTTTTGTTGTGATAAGCGATTCAATTGGAAGCAAAGCTTTTGATGCACTAACCTTTGTTTTCTTTTGTATAGATAGCGATACAAGGTAAGTTGATTTGTATAATTGAGTTCTCAATTCTTATATATATTTATTCTTGATCTTAGTGTCTATGACTCTTTCGATTGCTTAATTAAGACTGAAATTTGCTTGAATCAYATTAAATTCAGATTAATTATGGGCGAATGGATTTTAGGCACCATATTAATTTGATTAATTCGCAGTGGTCACAATTATTAGGCTAGGTAGCGTCGTATGCATAATAGAAATCAACTCTTGTAATTTTAATATAGTGCGCTTTTTAAGGTCAAATTGATAGTCTCTTTTAATTCAATGATTATTATTTATGGAACTACAATGAGACCGAGTAGAGGCCGCTACATGCGGCCGGATTAGGTCAAAGATCTTATCCGTACCATGTCCCCGAACCCACACTCTGGTTACTAGACCAAATAGTRKGGCCATTAGTTTGGCACCAATGTTTTGGACGTCCGTGATTAATCTGTACAGGCATGGTGGCAATCCCCTCTATCGATAACACCCCCCAACGCACTCATGTGAGGGATCTATGGCTCAAGCCCACAATTCAAAATCGACGTAGGCCCGACGAGGGCACACACCTACATTGAGTCCTCTACTTTATGTTTTGAATGATGACAAACCTCATTGAACTACATTATTGTTTATATGTTCTGTTTGTACGCACAAGCTCCAAATTCCAAGTTCAATTGAAGAAAGACGAAGCTTGTGAGGCCAAGTCTTGAAGATTGCATGAAGACCAAGTTCAAAATTGTAATAGTTTTAGGTCTGGATTGCAATATGAGTGATATATGGATTTGATGCACTATAAATGTTGAAAACATGATAGAAGGGATAGATATGGATGACAAGACACCTCGATTACTAGCCATACACAACTTCGAGTAAACATGGATAATTGGAACAGTTTGGGAACAGATCTAGACTAGTCTTCTAGGATTTACTTCATGCATCCGTATTTTAGGAAAATTTCTTTCTATGCAAAATTGTTTTTGAAAATGGAACGGATGCATAGTACGTGTATATTGGAGATCCTTGAAATATGACAAGTTTATATTTGATTTTGTACTAATTTTATTTAATCTCAAATAAAATCAAAGAATATATTTTCCATGGAATTATTGTCTTAAAGCCGTGGAAAATATATTCATGCAATATCTTTTATACTCTTGTCCAAGGTTTATAATGGATCCTTGATACAAACGTACAAATTACTGCTTTTTGCACAATTGTTTATTCTAAGCAAGAGCATTCATCCTCTACCTCGTGTCTATAACCTAGCAAAACCCTAATATCACACTCTGCGTAATTTACTCTCTTTCTAAGAGTTTTAGGCTGTTTTGTTACGAGAGAAAAGTTATTGTAATTGAGCAACTTGTGAGTTCAAGTTGCTGGGGAAGAAGATCAGGCATTTGCTTCATTAGAATTACTAGAKTTGGTAGTTGGGTTGAACATCCATAGGTGGGTGTTGGGTATCGAATTGTGCATAGGTGCATAGGTTAATTGAGTGTATTGTTTTTGTTATTTTGAGTTGATTAATAAAAACAATGAGTGAGTGAGTGAGTGAGTGAGTGAGTGAGTGAGTGAGTGAGTGAGTGAGTGAGTGAGTGAGTGAGTGAGTGAGTGAGTGAGTGAGTGAGTGATGAGTGATGAGTGAGTGAGTGAGTGAGTGAGTGAGTGAGTGAGTGAGTGAGTGAGTGAGTGAGTGAGTGAGTGAGTGAGTGAGTGAGTGAGTGAGTGGTGAGTGAGTGAGTGAGTGAGTGAGTGAGTGAGTGAAGTGAGTGAGTGAGTGAGTGAGTGAGTGAGTGAGTGAGTGAGTGAGTGAGTGAGTGAGAGTGAGTGAGTGAGTGAGTGGGCGTGAGTGAGTGAGTGAGTGAGTGAGTGAGTGAGTGTGAGTGAGTGAGGTGAGCGTGAGGGTGAGGGCTTATAGAAGTCGAACCTCGTTAAATCATTGTGTTTTTTTATCGCTTTAAATTCTACTGCATACATTCCTAATTGTTCTCAAACAATCCGAAAAATTTAAGTAAGATGTTTTGTTGAGCAATGCAACAAATCTTCATCATTTGCAGTTTAGAAACTTCTGGAAGTATTGATTTGCATCTTTTAAGAGTTTGATAATCGTTATAATGTACTAATGAAATTAATTAACATGCATTGCTTCCAAAGGCTAAAGGTAACTTTTCATCTTTTGATAAAAAGAAATACTTGCACTTACTTCTTATCCCGAAGAGTTTCTTGTAATGATTTACGACTCTTAATCTTCAACATAATATTTTCTTGAATGCTATGTTAACGATGAAAGCTTTCATGATTTGAAAGATATCGATTCTTTTTTCCATGATGCTTATTGAAACAAAAGACATGAGACTTTCTCTTATACATTTATTCATTATCAAGTTGATGTTGATTCTTCATGTTGCTAGACAAGTGTTAAAGAGTGTTTTTCGCAATGACTTATGTCAAAATAAGTTGAGAAATAGCATGGGTGATCGACATATGAATGATTGTTTGGTTAATTTTATTGAGAAGGAAATTTTTTATACAAGCCCTATAAATTGATTATTGATCGCTTTACAAGTATAAGACTCGAAGGATGAATTAGTAATTTTCATTTCAACATTGATTTTTATTTTATTGTAATTTGGATTGTAAGTCATAAGTATTGTAAGACTTTTGTATTGATGTTTGGATTATAAGACTTTCAGTATTGTTTGGAATATGTATTATATTTTTTTAATTGTTTAATATAGATTGACAAATAATTTTGCTATTTGTAATACAATTATCTGATTGATAATTCGAACAACATAATGTTCCTATTTTGTATCTGTAGCTTGAAATTCATGGGTCATCTACTAAAATATGCATCATTATTTGAATCATTTCAAATGTGTGGTTTGTATGTCGATTCAATTCCTATTAGCGTGAGTTCAATAATATCATACAATACTATCATCCTGAAAAAATACGAAGCCTAATAAAGATATTATTCACTGAAACTATTCTCTCAACTTGTAGGCGTGTGCCCTCGTCGGGCCTACATCTACGTCAATTTGAATTGATCCCGCACATGAGTGCAATTGGGTGTGTTGTTGATAGAGGGGATCGCCCCGTGCCTATATAGGTTAATCACGGAGCCCGAATCATTGATGTCAAACTAATGGCCCCACTATTAGGTCATGGTAACCAATGTGTGGGTTCGGGGACATGGTATGGAAAAGATCTTTAAACCCAATCCGCCTGCATGAAGCGGCTCTACTCGGTCTCATTGTAGTTCATAATTCATGATAATTAAATTCAAAGAGCTATTGATTGATCTTAGAAAGCGCACTAAAATACCAATACAAGAGTTGATTCTATTAGCATGCATCACTACCTACTACCTAATGATTGTTACTACTTCGAATTAATCAAATTAATATGGTGCCTAGAATCCATTGTCCATAATTAATTTTAATTTAATATGATTCAAGTAATTTCGGTCTTGATTAAGCAATCAAAAGAGTCATAGGCGCACAGATCAATGAATAATATACAGGAAATAAAACTCAAATTAAACAAATCAACTTACTTGTATCCTATCAACACTAAAGAAAACAAGTTTGGTATCAAAGCTTTACTTTCAATTGACTTCATCACAAAACAAGAAATCATTAGCATTGAAATTAACAAACGATTTGCGATAAGTTGAAAGCGATTGAAAAGGAATGAATTTACATGATTGAAAACAAAAGTGAAAAAAATTCAATGTATTATATTAATAAAAATTAGTAACAGAGAGAGAGAGTGTTTTGATTGAATAGCCTCAGAACTTGCATCTATATCCACAAAGTTAACGACTCCAAAGCTGCGATAAATTTGAGGGACTTTTGATTTTGAAAGTGGTTTGTGTTTATGGATTGAATTTTGAATGAGAGAGACTTTTGAGAGCTTTGAATTGCACTTCGTATGATGGTATTCATTGATCCTATATTGATTTCCGTTGATTTTTGTTGATCAAAGTTCTTTTTGTTGTTGATGTTCGAAAAAGCACCGAGAGCATGTATTTATAGGCGTTTTGGGGAAGGATAAGATAGCAAAGACTAATTCTATCTATCTTTTGTCTGATTATCTTTATGAATTTTTGCATTTATATCTTTTGGATCTAATCTGTTATCCGAATTACCTTTTTCCGCTTTTGGATATACTTGGCGGTCAAGATTAATCTTCTAGAATATTCCGAATTATTCCCGAATTGTATAGATTTACTAAGATTTCTGAAAATAATTTTGCTAACTTAAAAAAAATCATAGAAAATCATAAAAAAAATCAGAAAAATATTTTAAAAAATACTGGCGAACTTAGAAAATAAGAGGAATAAGATGAGAATGTAATCTTAGAAATGACCCTTAGAATTAATTCTAAAAAATCATTTTTCTAAGAAAAATGGACTAAAAATAAAATAATTAAATAAATATTTCCTCCTATTATTGGGCCTCCTGGTAGGATTTCAAACTCAAATTTAATTCGAATTGCTGCATATGGATGTGGTTTATGGATTTTTGTCGCAACTTTCGAAAATCAAATCTATTTCGAAATAGTACTTTTCCTCCTCAAATATTCAATTTAGGGAGACACTTGGGTGTCTACACACTTATTAAAAAATAGTGTTGAATAGTTAAACAAAAATAATGGAAACTAATTTCATATTCTTCCAGACTAGTGATAAGTATCATGAATTGTTTTTTTTTTTTACATATGCAATCTTCAAAAATTAAAATAGAGCTATAAAATAATTGTTTTGATATGCAATAAAATGAGGTAACACAAAGGAAAATAAGACTATATGTTCCTAGAGATTAGTAAGAGAAACAATCGTATAATAAATGATTAATTTAGTGGCCATCCACTCTAAATCGTGAAATGTTTTGACGAAACTTTTGCATGTGAAGACTCTAATTGAACGTATTATTGTTAATTGGCTTGAAAGGCCTAACATTCAATCAATGTTTGATGCCATATGAACGATTATTTCTCAACATTGTAAAATGCAATGCAACAATGCAAATGCATTATCAAAAATAGAATTTCATTCATATTCTCAATTCTAGTGACGAGTATGAAACTATTTCATTTTCCTATGCAATCTTCAAAAATTAAAATAGATGCTATAAGTATTGATTTGATATTCATAAAATAGTGGTCACGAACGAAAAAAGACTCTATGTGCCTAGAGTCGGTAAAGAGCAAACAATGTCTTATAAATGATTACTTTAGTAATCATCACTCTAAATCAATGAAATGCTTCGACGAAGCTTTGCATGCGGAGACCTTATTTGAACTTATTGTTGGTAAATTTGGCTCAAACTAGCCCTTACTTACAATAAAGGTTGGATGCCACACAGAACGATTAGTCCTTAACATTGCAAAAATGCAATGTAGCAATGCAAATGCTAGTGTATGGCACGTCAGCAATTTAGGTTGATGAATATTCTTAAGTTGGTGAAGTATGTAAATAAATTCTTACACACTTTGTCAAGGAGTCTTCTCTCATTTTAAATGATATCTTGATAGGCTACTCCTATGATATTAACACTCCTTAGTATAAGTGGAAAGTCATATTTCCTAGCATGGTTAGTTGGACAGTATCGTTGAATGTATTAGGAATGAAAAAACCTTCCAATTGCTTGGAAAGGAGTGTATCAAGGGTGTTTCAGCCTTGGGAGAGACACTTGTAGGTTCGGGGAAGACTTCCTCTCAATGCTATGGCAAGGCTCTCTCCAATGCAAAGATTATCTAGTCTAGGGTCCAAGCTTGTCTCGATACATGTGTCACATTGCCGTACCCTACACAAAGCAGTAATCCTAAGGATTATCGCTCCGACGCTCAAGTTAGGGTCGGTCTTAGGGAGATTAAATGTGCAAAAAATGAGCAATAATTTCCTAGATTAATTCTAGAGAGAGAAGAGAGGTGTATGATTAGATGTATATAGGAACGTGTGAAGTTGTGTTTTTTTGGGAAATGGGTTGGGTATTTTATAGATCATAAAAGAAGTAGGATTGTGACAAGTGTCACAATCTGATGATCTTGAGCCTTAATAGGCTTTGAAAATGAGATTGAGCTTGACTAGTGAAGCCTAACATTTATTTTAAATATATTTGTATTTAGTAATTAGGCTGTGAATTTGGGGCAAATTGGCCTTTAGATTGCTTGGATCATTTTGAAGAAAAAGACCAGTAAATGGGCTTATATAAATTTGCCCTCGACCAACTATAGTGGGACTAGGCTCAGATTCTGATTGGGCCGAGAATCTATTTGAAGCAAGTGCAAAAGGCTCGCGTAACTCAAAACAGAAAAGATTGTTGTGGGCAAGGTTTGAAAATTCAAAATTTTAATCCCCCTTATATAGGAGGAGAGAGAAGTGAAAGAAATTTTCCCTCCTTTTCACACACTCTCCAGATCTTCAAAGTATCAAGGCAAAATCTAGGCATTCTTTCTACTCTCGCGGTTTTTCCTACTCGGCCGAAATTCCTCTTGCCAACTGAAAACAAAAAGGTTTCTCTACCAGACTAGGTATTCGTTGCAACTTTCTTTTCGCCTTTAGCCTTTTGTACATTAGTTGATCAAAGATTCTTCTTGGCTCATCGGAATGATCCTTCAGCATGGGTAGAATAATGAGGGGGGTAAACACTAAGAGGTGAGTTTGTCGCATAGAGTTCGGGTCTTCCGGTATTGTTCATACCTTGAAAAGACCTTCTTAAGTTCTAAATTGTTTTCGTGGGACCACCATCACTCAGTACTTGATGTGCAGGCAACGATGGATAATGAAATATACATGTTGGGCACCACCCTTGAGCAACAATTTATCTAAGAGTCAAGATTCTCACCTTAAGGGGGTTAGTCGAGCAAATAGAAAGTGAAGGACAAATGGGCATCACCTAGCCAAGCGACTCTAGTTGCCGGATTGGCGCCTTCAAAATTAAATGCAATCATCACAACGAGATTCCCAAGGTGAGGGATTTATTGAAGCCTTTATCTTTTTTTAGACCTTAGTCTCTAGTTTTCCAAACTTGTTTCTTGTTCAAAAATATGTTGAGTCTAAAGGATTTAAACAAAATTCTTTTAAGTGCAAAGTCCGGGAACTTCCAAAGCTGGAGCTGAGGTGGAGTCAGCCAGCACCTCGGGAGCCCAACCTGAAGGTGCCCCCTAAATCCACTTGTGTTTCTAAACATGAAAGGCTTTATTCCCAGTTAATAGAGAACCTTAGAAGCTACTAGGGGGTCGGTATTTATCACAAAGACCTTTTGCCTAACTGCTCAAGCATTCTATCAGTGAAAAGTTCCTTGCTGAGAGCTGAGCCAATGATGAAGGAACTGAGGAAAGAGTATGAATCCTGATGGCTATGAGTTCTTCCTTCCTAAAATGGGATACTAATTAGAGATGCATACGGGGGGTAATTCGGTGTGTATAAGGTCTGTCAGAATTTGGAGTTAGATTCTCACTTAATCTTTCTTAGAGCATCTCCATGATATAATGAATAGGGGCAGTCTTGCAATTAAATTAATTTCCCAAGCTTGTAGTCACCATTGGAGAGGGCTAGCATGCTGCTTGATTACAAGCTGTATACTCAACAAGCATGTTGCTTAAAAAGCTTATTTCCCCATATTGTGAAATCTGTATTTATTTTAATTAATTTTATGTAAATTTAAACAAGAGTTTATGCGTCGAATTTTTAGCGGAAATTGTGTAGCAGGAGAAATCTTATACGCCTCACTTTCGCAACAATTTGTATCGAAAAAAAATGCTATTTTACATCCTGCAACTCTCAATGTGACACCAGGTGATATTTTTCTGTTATTTCGTTATTTAATGAACTTGTTGCTTAAATTCGCTAATTAATTAGGGAAGACTATGTGATTGATGCTCTTTCATATTACTGATCTCGTTTACTTTAATTAATTTGAATTGAATTTGCAATTGTGACTCGATGGAATTTTACTGTGGCAATGGATGAATGATGTGAATTGATGCTTTTGTTCATTATTAGCAAAATAATTATACTTGTTATGTTCACTCATCAAACTATTATAACAATTTCATGTCACATACTCTCGAATAGCACTTCACAACATACAAGTATATCCAATCTAAGCATCCAACAAAATTAAAAAAATTACTAACATACACTTTCAGGAGATATTTTAGGATTGTTGACTAACACCATATCAACTAACAATTTTGCGTGATACCACAAAATTCTAAGTAGTTTATCACAAATTCTAATAATTTTATCAACAAATTTGCCTTTATTTCTACATCAATTGTTTCATTGCTAAGATATTATATATATATTATTATAATATAATATATATATATATGATATATATATTATAGTATATTAATATAGTATATAATAATATATGGAATAGGATCATGTTGAAACCACAACCTTATGAAAACTAAAAACTTTAATCTTGACCGTAGGTTTGAGATGGACGGTCACTGATTTAATCTATTTATAACTTGTATTTCAATCTGGGGTAATTTGAAGGTTTAAAGGGGTACCCGTTATGTCATCATAGTACTGAAAGTCTTGTGTACCTTTACTGCTTGTATGTACCCCTGTAAAATGTATAAAATGTACCAATTGGTTTCACGTTTCATATCAACAATGTGGTTTTCACTGGATCCTGACCTATATATAATATATATTATATTATATATATATATTATATATATATGTATATATTATAATATATATTATATATATATTCATACTTATATTTATACTTGTTCTTCGGTAAAAAAAACTTATTATTACCTTGTTACATTCCTAATTCTGAACTTTATTACATGTCCTCCTAAACAATTAATGATGATTTTGAAAATCATTTCCAAGCCAATTCTTTGGTTTATCATCACAATCCTCCATGAACAACTTCAACATGTCAAATTCCAATTTTTGGAGAAGCACCTTTATCGGTTTATGTTAATGAAATATTGGAACAAGATGATTGGGGCTTTAACATGCACAAAACTCAGTTGAAGGGATGGTTTGATAACGATAAATCTCAAATGAAGATGTGCAGGAACAAAATCCGACAAGTACGCATCAAACGTAAAGTGTTAAATGGAGTTATATTAACGATGAAGAAATTTGTGTCCAGTTGGTTGAATTTCCAAACTGATTTCATTAAAGGTATTAACCAAAGTAAGCAAATTATGCAAAAAAAATGGTTGATTGTTATACAATGGAAGAGGGAAGGCCCTAAAGTCAAACATGGAAAGCATCTAATCACTAGTTATAAGATGAGTGTCGAGGTTAGTAGTTTAATGGGATTCTAATTAAATTAAAGAATACTCCCAAGTGGTCAATGAACGTGAACAATAATGGTAAGGCCAAACAACTTTATACTAACGCAAAGCCACACAGAAAAGAAATTTTCCCTATATGAATCTGGAAATACTCAGAATGGCCAAATGGAAAATTATGTTTCCTTCACAAAATAGTTCAATAAGGGTGGGAAATTTAGGAATGGTTCGG
>SNQN01000124.1:199748-215460 GCA_008642245.1 Bassia scoparia
ATATATCATAATATATAATATTATATTATCATATATAGGGTTTAGACTCAATGACGACAGTACCCTTTAATAAATATGAGAAGGTAGTGAGATAGCGCAAGCTCTCTGGCCTTGTTTTGTTTAAGCCACATGGTAACGGCAGGCGGTCATCCTCAACGTTGCATATAATTTTTATATAGAATGTGCATGTTTTTTTTCCACAATCGGCCCAACCATCTCCAACATCTGAATTATGCACATAGCTTGTCATTATATTAAAATATGCACATTGACTTTTTTGGGGAGTTGTTCGCATATGGTGATCTGAAATAAATCCTTGAACCCGTTAGTCTCACTCACATTCCAAAATCAACCATCAAGACCTTGTTTCTCACACAGTTCCTCACCTCATTTTAGGAACCACCCCTACTCCCCGACACTCACCAGAGTTCTCCACGTTTCTCATTAGGTGTGGACATGCTCTATGGTTGTTTAGGTTGGAATCCGACGGTTCCTTGTCCTCTCAATTTGATCCTACATCTATAATATATTTTATATTATTCATATATATTATAATATATTACTATAATATATATTAATACATACCTATTATATTATCATATGATCAATCTACTTATATAGTATAATATATAAATACTACTTACTACCAGGATCCATAATACATATAAAATATTCGCGATGAGTCTATATCAATACAGTCTTAGATCTATACTAATCCACAAACAAAGTACCTCTACTATATATCATATATTATCATATCTTATTATAATGACATATTCACCAAGACTTTTGATAGTTGTAAAAATTAGTAACAAACATACGAACATAAAATTAGTTTGGTAAAAAAAAACTACTTAAATGAAATATAGATAGATGGAGTTCCATACACATACAACTAAGTATAACATTAAATTACATATTTATAAAAAGCACGAGAGTAATAATTCAATTACTATTACATTATAAATTTATAATTTAGAATCAAAGATGTATATGCACGTGATTCTCATACTTAATATATGTTTCGCACTTGTGCTCATTTGGATTACAATAAAAATGAAAGAAATATATTACATTGTAGAAGCATTGTACTTTGAATGTTTAAGAATGAAGGTGAATTGTAATGTGTTTTTACAGCATGAGTATGCAAGTTATTTGTTTAACAACCCTATTATAAAATTCATTATAAGTTACATAATTTGTGTCCAAATTCATAATATGGTATACATATTGTATCCAATTCATGATATAATTACATAATAGTGTCTAAATTCATTATAATATATAGTGTCAAATTCATTATGTATTAGTGTCTATATTATGTCTTTTGATTGTTGACATTGTAATTGAATATTTTGACTTTGAGTAATTGATTTATTTATATTTTTCAAAACTATATTTAAGTGTTAAGGTAATATTGTATTCATAGGGGACACATTGCCCCCTTGCTTATATATATAATATATATATATATATATATATATATATATAATATATATAATGATATATATTATATATATATATATATTATAATATATATATATATATATTTTAAGACAAACCAAATCATGCTGTAATAATAGCATTGCGAAATTGTTCTAAATGTAACCAGTTCTACAATTCCATTAAAGTCACATACAAGCTACTTAAATCTGACCAAAAGCATTCTACAATAAAATGCAACTTTTACATTCTATCTCCCAAAAAAATATAAAACAAGAGCAAATTACCCGTAACCAACCACAAATTACTCGTCCTCCTGACTGCGTAGTTTGCAACTTGTTAAGTTAGTATTACAGCAACATCTAGCTGTGTTTCACGCTTTCACGATGCCTTTCTCTCTTTATTGAGTGTTGTGAGCAATCTCAGCAAGTATAAAGGGAAGGGATTAAACAGGGTAAATGATGTAAGTTTTTATCTTCAAAAAAAACCATAACTTTTCATGGCAAGATTCTCATAGAGAAAATGCAATAAGACCTGTGAATCATCACTTCGTAAGATATAATGTATGCCATGCAATCTTTTGAAGCATAAATGACTCTGAACCTATTAACAACTTCAATCTAATGCACTCGTCAATGATGCAAAATACAGTCTAAAAGGTATTCACATAAAATGACAACAACACTCCACATGAAAATTTCAGCTAAATATACTACTGCAAGTCTAGAAACATCAATTTGAAAGAATGTTATGTTTCTAAGGAATATGTCTTTCAACTTCATTACATTTACTACCAAACAGATTAGCTTGATATTTTCATAAAGATTAGATCTATTCCAAACTATGAGCTAATTATTGAATGATTATATAACAAGCTATGCATAACATTGATTAAAAACAAGACTCCACCAAATTATGTTTCATTTGAATCCTTCAATACAAGCTCTCAATTGTTTCCATTCCATTAACAAAATAAAAGATAACATTTTATATTACATTTCCCTTTTAATCAATTCCTTTCATTTTATCTAATTGATATAACAACACCCCTTAGATCATTTATCACAAAGGAGTAAATATTATGTACTTTTTCATTTAATAAGAAGAGAAGTAAACTAAGTCTTTGGACAGAGGCAAGGCGTGAGCTAGATGAAGTATTTTAAAGTTCTTCATTGTGACAATACAATTAAATACACAAACATATGATAATAACAATTCAGGTAATATCAAATTGAAGACTGAAACGATGATGCATACAACAAACCTGGTATCTTCACTTCTCTTTTTCGATACATTCTGCGATGTGAACCCCGGGTCAAAATGCGTGTAGTGGCATGTAGCTTTTGGCGAAGCTAGTGTCTCATTCTTGTCTGATTCAGGCTGGTTACTCCTTGAGCCAGCTGAACATGCACTCATCATGCATACGCAAAAATCTGTCCAGTACTGCTTCAAAGCCTAATCAAAGTAACATAAAAATAAATAATTATGCCAAAAGCAGACCCAATCAAAACTGATTCCTACTCATGAAACGGAATCAAAACACAAATAATAATCAGGTTAAAATTAGCCAAGAGTTGCAATCACAATGGAGATTGAGTGAGCTAAACAAGAGCAAAACCTAAACTAAAAATCACAAACTAAAATTGAAACTGAGACTGCAAATGCAAATCTGATTTATTAAAAAAATAGAGACACTTACCTATAAATAAGTTGTTATGGTGAAAATACTTGTATATAATTCTAAGATTGTACAGAATAACAGTGATTTCAACTTTCATACTGAAATTAAAGATCAATTTATACAAATTAGCTTCAAAAAAAAGAAAATTTTGTAGAAGGAGCAACGAGAATTATGCAAATGCTTGCATTAACATTCAGAAGTCTGCTAGCTCATTCCTTTTTTGGTTAAATATTCAAAAAGTGCAAGAAGTCGTCTATTGTAGTTGTTATTGGACAAAGCCGAACACAACACGTAATTTGCTAAATACATCCCCTAAAATGCAGTTAAAAACGTAATTCGAACAAATATCAGCAATAACATAATTCGACAAAAACTCAGAAAATCAAACCACCGTTAATTGCCAATCAAACCACCTTGAAATGAACTGTACGTTTCTCAGGTTCCGCAAGTAAACAAGTGAGCATCGAATGAGTATGTACCATGATATGATATTAAAATTAAGCAAATAAAGTAAAGGAGGAACACTTTACAGGACAATTTGTCTCCATCCTGATGAGATTGACATGCACCGAGATCGTCGATCTTCAGGTTCAAGCTCTTTGGGCACTCAGATTTTCTGATACTCTGCATTAGAGTGATAACATGATGTAATTAGCATAGAAAAGTTGCCTCGTTGTTCTATTTAAAAAATCATATATCAATACGCGCACTTAAACTAAATTCTATACCTCTAGAAATGCTGCATTTTCAGGGTCATCCATCTCTGAGTGGACATCATTCTATGGTGAATCCATTCTGCCAGAAGAAGATTTGTTTTTTAATTTTTTGCAATAATAAAATTGATACCTCTAGATAATTCCATATAAAGACAGAAAAATACCCAAAAAACATTAAATTGAAACCAGAAACACAGAAAAATTCCATTAAACACAGAAACAACAGAAAAATATGAACTCTAGCAATAATTCCATTATAACACAGAAAATACCCAACATTAAAATTGAAACCCACCAGAAAATTCGAACAAAATCAAAACCCTAAAGGCAAAAAATCGTAGCACCTCTTCAAATCGAGCCGAAATTGAAACCCACCAGAAAATTCGAACAAAAAAACAACCAAAACACAATTAAAATTCGAAAACCCAAATCAAAACGCTATTCATACCCTATAATTCGAAACAAGAATAAACCTAAAAAATTGTAGAAAATTCAAATTTAAATCCAACTCAAACCCTAATATTCAAACCCAACAACAAAGATCTCGACCAAAGTACCTTTTGGGCCCATAGGTCGCATGCGGCCATGGCAAACCCCCTTGGTAGCATGCGGTTACCGTTCAGAAATCCGTGCACCCAGAGAAAACATCAACAACAAGGATAGAGGAAGAAAATCTAATTCCTATGCGACAATTTCATGTGATGAAGGAAAGAGGATATAATAATATATATGAAATTACTTTATGGTTTCCATGTTTGTTGTCATAATGTTTTTTTCCGGTATTATTTGAATATTCACAAATATTTCGAAGCATAATGTTATAATATATGAGTTGAGATTATGAGAGGAAATGAAACATGATAGTAAATGAATTTTAAAGAGAGTAACATTGACCAGATTAAAATCCAAAACAAATGAGATAGAGCAAGAAGAACAAGATTAATGTGAAAGCTTTGAGGAGGTAGTTCAATAGTGGGTATACTGCGAGATATAATAAGAGGGAGGTGGCAACATAATCGAGTTTGAAACACAATTAACTCAGACAAACATGTTTTTCATCGAACGATTTAGACAAAGGCAGGCTGCTTGGTACAGAGTAGCTTTTGGTGTATCTGGCCTTCTTTACATGGTTGCTAGTTACGCCATAAGTATATTAATAGAGGTATTATCTTACTAGACTTAATCTGTCTTGTTGTTATTTGCGATATATACTTAGTTGTAATTTGATGTGTATAGTTATGGTCATGTACTAGCTATTGCACAGAGTTTGTTGTGAGGCTTTGTGTACAGGTTAGTATTGTGTAGATTAGTACTGCTGATGCTGTATAATAGTCGTGTCAGTAGGTTATATTAACGAACGCGTACATTGCTGGTATGCTTGACAGCTAAGTGATATTAATGTTGATTCGAGTTAGTCTTTCGGGTATTATATATCACCTCCTCATCTCATCATTGTACTCATTATGAAAGTTGCACATCTTCCTGTGGTGCGTCATATTCTATCTAGGATACTTGGATCTCTATGCTAAAATTCAGAAACTTTATTCTATCAACCTAAGCCCATGTCACCTTCTTAAACTAACCACAACTACTCAATTTGGTATTTTTATCTTATCTATCCATATGCAAATAAACACTACCCCTCTCAATTTCATACCATGTATTTTCAAGTAACCACAGAGTATAATTACCTCTAAACTTCATGAATACGTATATAGATACCAATATGAACCAATTTTGGACCTATATCTGCAATTACTACATATTATATATAGACTATAAGTTAAATCTATACTAAATAATTATTATAATATCATATTACAATATTAACTAACCTAAATAATGGGTAAACTTATTAAGCATTAATCAAATCTACTCATCCACCATCTTAAGAATATTTCTCTTCTAGTATCACTTAAGTTTTCAAAATTTTCATTTAAAAATGTCTCAGACCCCAAATTCTTGTGTTAACTTTGATTAGGATCAATTTTGGCAAGAAGAATTGTTTGATGAGTTACATGATGAAATAGCACGTCACATACTCTCGCAATATGAAATTTCCCATCGAGTTGTTGTGCCCCGTGATCGTGAAGGTGGTGCCGATAGACTATTCAAAGACTACTTTGCCAATCAACCTATATATCCTAACAATGTATTCCKTGGAAGATTTCGAATGGGGAGGGTGCTCTTCCTTCGTATAGTAGAAGCCCTCAAAAATCATAGAACATATTTTAAACAACGGGTTGATGCTGCAAAAAGAACCAGCTTGTCACCTTTGCAAAAATGTACTGCGGCTATTCGCATACTAGCCTATGGTACTCTTGCAGATGTTGTTGATGAGTATATCAAGATCGGTGAAAGCACTGCAATATCTACTAGTGGGCTCCTATTCACACCAAGAGGGTGTTACATTGACCGTCCATCTTAAAATCCAACGATCAAGATTGCTTCTCATGCTTCTCATTTTAAGGGTCCTTCTCATTGGATCATATCCCTATATATAAAATTCAAGGATCAAGATTGTTTCACACACACACACACACACACACACACACACATCTGAAAGTTCAAAACCAGATTATTATTAGGCAAGAAAACATTTTGTTCGTGAAACCCTTAAAAGAGGGGGGTTGCTCAATTGAAGGCAAAAAGTCTTAGCTGTCGAGTAAAGGGTAACTGATACCGAGTCCTCWGAAATCAAGACAGACTCCAAGCTCAATACACTTAAAAAAAAGAGGAGAAAGAGCTTGCTGAGGTGGTTAAGCCTTTGACCACTGAGGTTCAACTCTGAAAACTTAAGTGAAGGAGTTATCAAAATCACTTCGGTCTGCAAAATAACATGAAAGTTGAACTGTAGGAAGAGATTGCTAAATGGAGTAAAATGAGCCTGGACAAGTGTCTCAAGGTCGAGAACCAATTACTTGAAAGAGTCAAGGAGGCTTGGGAGATGCTCAAAGATCATAGCACCGTCAACTCCCTTATTCGACGTATCAAATACAGGCAAGAATAAGCCAATGTTGTGAAGGATATGGACAAACTATCGACCCCTTTTGTTGCTACCCATTCATCCTTAGATGATGAGGAAGATGAAGATGAGGAGGAGGATGATGAGGAAATGAGGCCGAGGAGGAGKAAGATGATTGATGATGACGAGGGGGAGGATGAAGAGCTCAAGAGAGTTGATGAAGAGGCAACTAAATACAATGCCAAGGTGCAAAGGGCTCTTAAGGAGAAACAAACAAAAGAAGCCGAGACAACCAATTCAGGTTCAACGGGTTCCTATTTCCATCAATGCTCCCACCTCCATCACTGAGATTTCATTTTCTTTTCTTTCGTTTGTAATTTAGTCGAGCTGTGTCTCGACTTTGAAACTTATGATCTCAGCTCGTATGTAATCAATAAATTTTAAATGAAATGATAATCTTTTTGCAAATATTTCTTCTCTTTTACTTGGTATTTGCTTTGTTGTTTTGTCGAGATTGTTTTTTTGTATGCAAATTATGCATTTCCTATGCAGTTATTTACTTAGCACCATAGGCTTTGTAAAAGAGCTAAGGAACAACAATCATCATTAAGACTGTGAGCATTGCCCCTCAGCAACCTCTAAATTAAAAATTATAGATGATATTATAAAAGTTAATCTAATTGTTGGATCTACTGACGTTCATGAGAGGGGGGGTGAATTGTAACTAAAGAAACTTGACTCTTTTGCGGAAATTAAACTGAAAGTAAGGAAACGAGAAGCGAGGTTTTCACTATACAAACTCTCTGACAACTTGTCAAGAGATAATGTGACTGTACAAAAGATTTCTCTTAGTATTATTCGGATACCAACACCTAATACAATCTAAGACTCTTTCAAGTTCCTTAAACTTGAAAGCCTCTCAACCAACCCTCTGTGATTGAGCACTCACTCTTTGTAAGCTAACCTAATTAATAAGCTCTTTGGATTTATTCTTAACTCCAAGCCCTCTTCAAGTCACACTCTAACTGACAAATTAAACTCGATTTGTAACTAAACTGTTTAGCAATGTGTGTAGAGAAGTGACTCAATTCTTTTGCTCAGTGTATCTTAACTGTTTTGGGTTTATGTATTTCATAGATCAATGTTAAGCTCGAATGGAAGCAGTAGTTCCATCTACAATCATTCTCGAAGTAGGAAGTCATGCTTAGTGGAACTTGGCATGCACGTCTCATATTTCACACGTCCTTAACAGTGGATATAGACGTTTGTTTCCTTAAATTTCTCACTAAATTTTGCCTTGATGACATGCCTTTAGGGTCAACTATTCAAGCGTTTTCGTTCTTAATTTTCTCAAATCAGTTAAACCATTTTTCTCAAAAATATCTTTTTGCTGAAATATTGTAGAATATAATAAGGTAAAATCCGATTTTCCATAATAAATTCTACAAGATATAAAACTGGAAGTTGTAAAAAGATTTTATTCAAAAATAACTACTAGATTTTATTTATTTTGAGATATCTTTACACTATCTTAATTTAAATCTTTTAATAAATCTCCCTTCCTTTATCCCTTTATTTAAACCGATTTTTCATGCTTATTTTTATTGAGCCTTTATTCCACAATGATGCTAAAACTTACAATAAGTCTAAAATACAAAATCTACTTATTATACCCTGATGCTTCTTATGTCGATCACCTGTAAGTCTCGAATCTTGATTCTCCAGGGACTCGAGTCCGTGCACTTAGTTTCTTCCTTGACTATATTCTTCAAAATACAAACTCCCTTCCACTCTTGGTGATCCTCACTTCATCAAGACTTCAAGAATTTTCTTGTAAATCACAATCTACCACACACATCATTTATAAATAATAGTTTGCTTTTTTTGTTATTCATTCATCAAAACTAGGGTTCACAATATCATGGTTAAAATTTGAAGTTCAAGTTTAAAAAATTTCAACAACCTATTACTGTAGGGCTTCGCCCCGCCTTAGGGGGGGCGGACCTCGCTTCATGTGTCATAGGAATTGAGCATGATCCGATGTGATGGTTGGGGTGTGTTGTGAATTGAGGGGATGCACGTGCTATATAGGTTATCTGGACGACGAACATTGGTGCCAAACTAGTGGCCACAATGCCATAACAAAGTGGGGTTCGGCACATGTAGAGGATTGATAGTAACAATCCGCCGCATGTAGCGGCCTCTACTCGTCCTCGAATTGTGTTCCATAAATCATAACAATTGATTCAAGAAAAACTTATTGATTTGAACTTCGAAAGCGACTAATTACTAGGTGGGTTGGCTATTAGTACAACCAAGACTTCTACATGGACAGCGATCACTTGATGTTATCAATATTAATAAGGTGCTTAGAACCGGTCGTTCCATATATTGACTTTATTTGATCGCAATTGAATTCCGCTCTTTGTTACATATATACAAGTGTGATAGAAGATATATTATACAACATGAAAAAAGGTGTAAGCATGATAATTGTATGTTGTCACTTCTCACCTTGTCATGCAAACAAATTGGTTAAAATAAGCTCAAAGGAATCGCCTGCGATTGAATTGCTATTAAGACAAACAACGCGTTAGTATTGACAATACAATATTAATAATGAATTGTGACAAGGATGATGAATATAATAGGTGAAAAAAAATGAAAACCAAAACCAATGGAACATTGAAAACATTAAGAAAAAAATCCTAATATTTACATGAAACGATAAAAAGGAGTTCTACTTGTTTTAATTGAATTAAAACTCTAAATGGTAATCAATATTAAGAGAGACAAAAGGAATTAAAAAAAGAGTGAGAATTGTTTTTGGTGATAATCTCCAGATTTATAACCCTTTCGCTTGTTGATATGAACAGAATCGATGCTTGAATTGAGAACGACTGTGTTTTAAAGTGTTTTGAGAGAGAGAGAGAGAGAGTAGATGTCCGGATTGTGTGTTGTGAGTGTGTCAAATCGTGTCTAAGTCGAATGGGCAAGGCTCGATATATAGGCAGGAGGCAAGAGGAGGAGCGTATTACGCTTATCGAATGAGCGTATATACTCATGTGGAGCGTATCCACCTATGAAGGCGTAATTACGCTCCTCAAAGGCAGGCACAACCTTTAAAACCTGCGTATTACGCTCGCTAGGAGCGTATATAACGCAGGCTTTGCGTATTGATTTTCAAAAATCTGAAATATTTGATTCGGATGATTCTTTGCCATTAACGTCTCGAATTTTCTAAGATTACGGATTATTCCTAGACCCTCCTTCGCAAAAGTTAGTTTTAGAACATTCCGCGTATTTTCTAATTATGTCTGTATTTTTTGCATATTCTGAGCGTATTTAAACATTGCAAAATTCATAGAAAATCATAGAAAATCAGAAAATAATTAAAAATACCGCCGGATTCAGAAAATTGACGAACATGATGAAAAACAAAAGATGAGAAAATCCCAGCGAATTGTTTGAAAACTTTGTATGAGAAAACGAAAAGAAATATTTTTGCTCGTATTTGAACCTTTGATCCATAATTTTGAGTGTGACCTACGTGTTTCAACTTTTGTGAGTTCAAAGCATCTTTTCTGAAGTTCCAAAAAAAAAACAAAAAATCCGGAGCCGGTATGTTTCATCACGGATTACTCAATTTGGGGAGACCATTTAGGTGCTACAGAAGCCCACTTTGACTGAGTCTGGAGAGACGATGGTCTCATGGTAAAGACGAAATTCAAAGATTCGATTCGGGACCGGAGAGCAACTCACGACGTTCTGCGACCCTGAGTTACTTTTGCCGGTACCTCAAACAAAAGGTTAGTTTTACCTGTAGCGTCCGTCGGTCTAGTTCTCGAGCGATCATTTCGTTCGGCTGACTTGAAGAATGCAGATGCTCCAATGCTTTCGGAGGAAATGAGCGTTGACTTGAAAATAATAGCCCAATTTAGGGTTAAAGGACTTACCTGGTGACGACATAGGTCTGTTTTTTGTCTAGAGAAATTTGCATGCAATGTTGACCTTTAACTTGTGCTGAGATCGAAAAGGGCAAGAGCCATGTGATTTTGAAAGAGTCTTGAATTCGAAGGGCTCGTCTGGTTGAGACCTGCTTGAGAAGCCTTTGAATTGGGGTTTGTCTAGATGGTTCAAGACAGTGATTGAGTGGAGAATTGAAGGGGCTTGTCTAGTCTGGTTCAAGACATGATTTGAGTGAGAATTTTGAAAGGGGCTTGTTGATCTGGTCAAGACATGATTTTTGACTAGAGCTTGTCTAAGGTCTGGTTTCTAACATGATTTGAGAAGAGCTTTGAAAAGAGTCTAGTCTACGGTCGGTTCTAGACATGATTTTGAAAGTGTCTTGTCTAGGTCGATCAGATATGAATTTGAATGAGCTTTGAATTTGAATGAGGCATTGTTTTGGCCTAATGCTAGAGGGAAGGTAAGTGTGGACCTAAGTGGATAGTCAAGCATAAAGTTGGTTTAATGCAGAGGCACTTGAATTGAATGTGTCAACTGTAATTGGAAGAGAGTTCTATTCAGGATTTAGGTCACCGAGGGTGACATAGGCTGGTTTTATGCCTATTTTAAGGATCGGTACGGTCTGGTTCGAACCGAAAGTGAATATCTAAGTCTGGATAAGAGATAAAAGGAACGATACTAGAGTCTATCTAGTACCAAGTGAATTGAAGAGTGTCAATTTGAGATGATTAGAGAAAGTGACATTTGGGAGCTATGGGTGACTCGGACTGACTTGACTAAACATTGGCGAGACGTTGACTTTGATTGAAAGAGACAGGTCCAAAAGTGATTTTTCAGGATTTCCACTGATAGCAAAAGACTTGAACACTAATAAGGGCCTTAGTAAAGCCCCAATGGAAATTAGGGGCATGATGGCGAGAGCCCCAGCAAGTCTTGAAGGACAAATTGTTTGATGGTCACAAGATGTTCTAACCAAAGTCAGGTGGTTTATTCTTGGAGTGAGTCCCAATAGTCCTTGAGGTGACAAGATGACTTATGGTTGAGAATAAAAGGGTCAATTGTGGCTAGGGTCAAGATTGGCTAGATTATGAGGTTGGTATGATTAGGTAAGTACGACATGTCAGGTTTAATGCAAACCATTATCAATCCTAGCAAGTCAAACACTCAAAAGCCAAACGATTTAATGTTAAATAGCGGTTAGAACCTCGAGAAGAGGCTTCTACTTCCTTACGGAACAGACACGTAGTTCTGATGACGATTGACAATGCCGTGTGAGAGGGCTTTGTGGTTGTAATGTGAGCTGGGTTTGAGGGTTGAAAAAGGCTGATGTTTATGAAGTGAACCCACGGTGCCGCAGTGTGCTTTTAACTCTTGCTTTTTATTTGCTTTGATTTTGGAATTGATTGCATTTTGAAGACTTTGTATTGAATTTGATTTTTGCTTCTTTTTTTTTTTTCTTTTTTTCTTTTGCCCATGTTACTTTTTTCTTTTCTTTCTTTGCACGTGTTTTTCCTACGCACGTTTGGTCCAAAGGTCAGGGTGATGTGGGTGATGGAGAAAGATAGGCTAAATGAAGGTTTTTTGTGGCCTCAAAAGGTTGCAAGGGACTTTGATTTGATGTGACGACGGAAATGGAAAGGAGGTCTTTTGTGGAGCTGTAAAGAAGGCCTCTTTTGCATTGGTTCAATTCAATAATTAAATCAGTTTAGATTAAACCAATTGTGGCCAAGAGTGTTAGACATTGCATAGAATAGAAAAATATTGCCAAAACAAATGATCATTTTATTGCTGATGAAAACTGAGAACAATACATAGCTATTTCATAACACATAGACTCAAGACAGTGAATTGAAAGAAAATAGATAGCTTGGACTAGGACTCTATGACCAATGAGAAGACCGCATGATAATTGAGCCATACAGCCGTTGTGTAGACGGGGGCCCGCGCCCCTCGCGTATAGCGGGGGCGGCCTTGGTACTACTCGAGGGTGCTTGCGCGTGGGCTTGACGGGCGAGGGAGGCCCGCAGGCGTTGGGGTAGTGTTCGAGTAAGGGGAATGCCACCTGTGCCTAGAAAGGTATTCAACGGACGCCGAAACGTTGTTGTCAAATCATGGCCCAGTCCATTCAAGTAACCAGTCGTGGTTCGGAGGTGTAGTATCGTAAACCGCAATCGCCAGCATGTAGCGGCCTCTCTCGGCTCATTGGTAATCCTTATACACGATTATTGGATGAAAATTACTATTCACAACTTATTAGCTGTACTAACAAAATTACTATGAAAGTATTTTCCTATTATGCACGAACTACTACCTAGAAATGTGACACTTTGTATTAATTCATGTTAAACGGTGTAAAACCGATTGTCCATAATTATCTGACTTTCATGTGATTCACATAATTTCCGTCTTTGTTTCAAAATATATACAAGTATACAAACATCACGTCAATATGAGTTAGAACTATCGCAATAATATGTAAAACCAATCTTACCTAATTGCAAACAAAACAAAGGTTAGTAAAACGAATACGAAGCGAATCTTCCGCCTTCGATGCTACTAAGCAAAGAAATAAACAATGTTAGTTATGATAAAAAAGAGCGCATGATGTTCGCCTTGAATTCGCTATACAAAATAAGAATGTTAGTATTGACAAGTGATGATGGATAATGAAAACGAATAAAAGAAGAAAAACAAAACAATGAAAAATGGAAAACCAAATATTACATGGAACGATTCAAAGTGGTTCTACTATTGCTTGAGATTACATAAAACTATAATAATGCTTAATCAATAAAAGAAAGTGAAAGAGAGTTATTGGTGAGTAATCTCAGAATTCAACCTTGTTTCGCGTGTCCAAACGAATCGAAGACGAAAGACTCGTGTTTATGTGATTGTGAAAGAGTTTTTGTGAATGGGGGTTTTTTGTGAATGAGAGAATGCTTAGAGATTGGAATTGGAAGTCGTATCGTGTGAAAATGTGTCAAAACCGTGTGTTCTGAATAGGCAAGGCATGATATTTAAAGGCGCTGGAGGAGAAACAGGGCGATAAACGCGAGGATGAGCGTTAATACGCACAGGAAGCGTAATATACGCTCATACCAGCGTATATACCCTTCTCAAAGAGCCAATGTGATTGGAAAGTTGTATACTCGAATAATACGCTGAGGAGCGTATAACGCTTGAGGGCAGGTATATCGCTCAACAAAGCGCGTATATACGCTGCCCTCAGCGTATATACTCCTTTGCGTATATATTTTTTTTCCAAAAAACCTAAATATTTGATTCGGAAATAATTTCTTTGCCATCGTCTCGATTTCTAAGATTACGGAATTCTAGACCTCCTTTCGCAAGAAAGTATGATTCTAGAACATTCCGCGTATTTTCGTATAATTCGCCGTCGTATTTTTGCGTATTTCGTATTTAAACTTGCAAAATTCATGAAAATCAATAGAAATCAGAAAATAATTTAAAATCTGGCGGATTCAGAAAAATGTGACGAACAAGATGGAAACAAAAAGCATGAGAATTCGCCAGCGTAACTTATTGAAAACTTTGGATATCGAGAAAACCGAAAGAAAATATTTTTGCCTTGTATTTGACCTTTGCCTCATGATTTCGATGTGACTTGACTTCACAATTGAAGCTTCATTACGAGTTCAATTGCGTTTTTATTCGAGTCTCGAATTAATGCGACCGTGTGTATGACGTGGGCGCGCCCTCACGTAAGGGGCGCGCGGCTTGGTATACATCGGAGGTGCCTTATGCGGGGCTTGAGCAGGATCCCGCATGAGTGGTGGGTAGTGTTGTCGAATGAGGGGAGTCGCCACCGTGTGAAGGTTATTCACGACGCCGAACAGTTGGTGCCAATCAATGCCCAGTCCAATCAAGTAACCATCGTGGGTTTCGGGGACATGGTACGATCAGATCTGTAAACCAATTCGCTCCGCAGTAGCGCTCTATTCGGTCATTGTAATTCCATTAAACAGATTATTGGATGCACACAACTTTACTTTTTTTTGCCCCTTAGAGCGTCTAACCTAGAATATACTCGAAAGCATTTCTTATTAGCACAAGCGACTATCTAACCTAGAAATTGTGACACTTTGTATATCATGTTCAACGGTGCCTAAACAGGTGTCCTAGTTATCTGATTTAAAGTGATCACAATTCCGTCTTTGTTTAGCAAAACATATATACAAAGTTAAAACAATAACACAAATGCAATAAGATGATATAATGAAGTGTAAGAACTTCACAATATAATGCGAAACTCAGCTTACCTAATCTGGCAAAGAAAGCAAAAGTTAGTTGTAAACCCAATGCAAACGAATCTTGCCTTTGAATCGCTACATGAAAAACAAGAAACGATTGTTGTCCTTGATAAACCAGCCAATGGACTTCGCTCGAATTGCTTATCGAATAAGAATTGGTTTATATTACAATGGATATTAATGAAACGAAATGAATAGGAGGAAAACGAACAAGAAACAATGAAAAGCCTACATTTTACAGAAGATTCAAAAGGTGATTCTACATTGGCTTAATTATATCAAAAATTCAAAAAGGTTACAATATTAACAAGAAAGTGAAGGAGATTGGTAGAATCTCGAATCAACTTTATTCGCTTGTTGATTCGAAAAAGAACGATGCTTTTGAACTAAAACGAATGTAATTTTTTGAGTGTTTTACGAAGAGAGAGTATGGTAGGAAGCAGAACCCAGAAGTTCGTTTCAGAAGTCGAGGTGTAAGGTGTGAATGATTGAAGGTGTCTCGGACTAAGCAGGCAAGAGGTATTTATAGGCACTAAATATAAAATATGAGCATCAGAAACAAAAAAAAAACAAAAAAGGCAAAAATAGTAAAACAGAACAAATCGATAATCACATAAAAAATATTAAGAAAAGATAAAATAGACCAAAACAAATAAAAATAAACAAT
>SNQN01000125.1:6015-64427 GCA_008642245.1 Bassia scoparia
TCAGTTGTTGTTGTTTCCTCGTGGATACGATCCTGTTACCACTAGCTGCAGGTTAGTTTTAATAGGTATTTTTGATAGGTACGCGACAAGCCTGTTAGTCTCAATGGAGGAGCAGTGAGTTGGAAAAGTGGCAAACAAAGCACTATTGTTGATTCTACAACTGAAGCTAAGTACATTGCTGCTTTGGAAGTAGCAAAAGAAGGAGTTTGGATTAGAAAATTCATAATCGAGTTGGGAGTTGTCCCTAGTATTGCTGAACCGATAGCTTTATATTGTGATAATAATAGAGCTATTGCATAAGCTAAAGAACCAAGGGAACATAAAAGATCCAAACATGTACAAAGGAAATTTCACCTACTTCGAGAAATCGTGGAAAGGGGTGACATTTGCATTAAAATTTGCAAGGTAGGAACTGACAACAATGTTGCAGATCCGTTAACTAAACCCCTTCCGCAGGCAAAGCATGAAGCTCATACTACTGCGATAGAAATCAAGCATTTTGGAGAATGGTTGTGATTGCTATATTGTTTTAAATAATGGTTTGCTCACTATTGTAAAACATTGAAGGATTATTCTTTTATCATTATGAAATTATTTTTCATCTTCATTTAATTTGGTTTAGTATTAAATGAAAGTCCATAGTAATCACTAATTTTGAATAGGTTTTGAGAAAGGGTCTTGAAAATGAAACCTTGTTGAGAGAACCAAAATTGTGAAATACTATTGTCTCTAATTAATGTCATTGAATTGGACAGTAATGACAAAAAGATTAGCTTGCAAGTTGATTTACAGCCTTGTTTCATGGGCTAAAAGAAATGGATGTCATGAATCATTTGCATAAGTATGAGTTTGAGGCTTATACTGGACCGACCTAATGTGAGAATAATATTGAGATAATAAATGTCATAAATATATCTCTATAACTATTAGAGCACATTCCTCAGACCTGAGTTGCTTAGTGTTTCTTAGTTGAGGATTAGCATATCTTAATGCTACCAAACATCGCACTGTAAAAGGAGACAATAAAGGTAGGTATTCAGGATGCTATGAATCAGTTAGTGAAATTTGAGTATACAAGATGGGAATTGTCCTCCCTTATATGGGAAAGTTATCTTATGGGCCTCTCGAAGAGTTGAAATTGTAAAATGCATGGCCGTGCTCAGATAGATTTTGGAATAATCTTCTGTCTCAACAATTTAACTTGGACTTCGAGAAAATTATTTGAACTTAATAAGGATGACATGTTATCTCACCTTATGTTCTGATAAATATATTAAGTGACAAAGGAATATGCATGCACACTTGTTCTGAATGACAAGTGGGAGATTGTTGGAGTATGTCCTTCAATCAATGTGCATCGCTCTTAAGAATATGTTAATAGGATAAGTTGTGGATAACTATAAGTTAGTGTAAATAAGTAGTTGATATGTTTAGCTAGAAACCCATATCAATTAGCAAGTTTAAATATTATTAAACGTGCAACTTATATTACACTAATCCTATAAGGTTGCACACATTATATAAACCGCATTTAGCCAAAAGATGTACATGACACATAATTGGACTATGTACATTGGTTAGTAGTTTGATATTATTCTTTCCCAAGTTAGTGATGATAGTTTAGGAATAAAATCAAATTATATGCATAATATTACGATTTCATTCTAAACTAATTAGGGAAGGAAATCGGTGATTGATTCCATCCTCTCCTATAAATATGTATGTATGTACATACATTATTATAATCACAAAATTACTACTACCACATAATATTAAAGAGAGTGAGAGAAAGTGTGTGAATCCACTTTGCTCGTGATCTAAGCTGTCGGCTCTCTTTAAGGTTCGATCTCGCGGTGTGCTTGCCATTAGAGGGGCTTCATTTGAGGTCTTTTATCCATCAATCTGATCGAATCTGCTTTTTGGAGGCACGCATCAAAGGTATAATTTAATTCATCATGATTCATTATTAATATGTGTATAGATCTTTAAGGGTTATTGATAATTCCACTAAACTTGTATAGTTTATTCAAAAACCCAACATTAAGAGGGTTTCAACTCTAGCTTCACCTTGGTTTTAATAGTTATCACTTTTATCTTTTTTTCGCTTTTCTTGCTTCTTCTTTCTGTTCCACAATTCACCATCATCACAAGCCAAATTATACTATTAAATTCACGCAAAATGTCGCACATTATCGCGACGAATGAACATGTAGCACCTCCCCCTTTTCATCCTTATGTTCGCAGACAAGGTCCTTTAATTGATGCCCAACATTCCAAACACAATACCGCTACAAGAGATTGGGACCTTGTTGTGGTTGCTAAAGTTGTCGGTACCACTTCATTTGACCAGGAAGAAATTCAACACTGGGTTGATAATTTATGGCTTTGAGAGGTCCAATCGAGGTTGAGAAAAAAGAAGGGTTTTTCATCTTCTATTTCTCTCTTATTGATGACAAGAATGACATCTTAAATCTTCACACTGCTAACTTTCATGGCTCCCCTTTCTCCTTTCTTCCATGCTCTTTCAATCAGGCTTTCTCTACTCTTAGCTTCCCTTTATCTACCTATGGGTGTGTGTTGAGGGCCTTCCTCTTGCCATGGTTAACCCAACCATGGTCTTGCATCTTGTTTCAAAGGTGGGTAGACCTGTTGTGGTTGTTAAACCATTTCCTTCCCATGGTGCTCCTTCCTCTATGCGTGCTAAGGTGTTGGTTGACGTTTCAAAACCTCTGCTGCCTGGTTGCTATTTCAAATCTCAAGAAGGGTCTCCTCTCTGTTGGATTTATTTCAGGTATGAAAAAATATTTAGGTTTTGCAAGTGTTGTGGTTTAGTTAGGCATAAAGCTCGTGTGTGTACACGTGAATGGCATGTTTTGGAAGGTGCTATACAAACACGAATGGAACGTGCTTGTGATGAGGATACCCATGTTTTTTATTTTAATAATATCCCCCTTAACACCAATAAAATAAGAGGGCTCCAAGGAACTAAAATGAATTTAAATTCACGGGTTATAATGGGGGGATATCAGTTGGGTGTCACTTATGCTCTGGCAAGTGATGAAGATTCAATTAGAGCACCTACTATGATGATTTTTTACATCATTCATCCCTCTCTCTCTACCACTTTCTCACTCATCTTTTATCTTCCTAAGAAAATTTCCATCATATTCATTACAATCATGACCCAAAAAATCACTTCATCCCTCTCTCTCCTACTATTTAACTCTACCCCACAACACTTTCTCTCTCATCCAACTCATCATTTTCCTTTAATTTATTCCATTTTAATATATTTTTATTAAGATTAGAGCTTATAATCACTCAAGATTAGCGCGTATATTAAATTTGTTTAACTCTTAATTATCGGATTAATACTTGATTTCGGATTAATTGTGTTAATTTTCGGATTAGTTGAAAATTATCGGATTAGTTTAAATTTGGATTAGTTGATTAATATCGGATTAATTTTTTATTTCGATTAATACTTAATTTTGATTAATTAGTTGTTAATTTTCGGATTAGTTGAAAATTAATTCATTAGTATGTTAATATGGATTTGTTGAATAATATAGGAATAATTTTTTTTCGGAATACTTACTATTTCTAATTAACTACCGCAATAATAATTCAACAAATTTACTTGATCAATTCCTAATTAACATTAAAAAAGAAATACATTGAAATTTAATAGCCTAAAATAGGAAAAACCTTTCAAATGAAGGTAAAAAACCTATAGGCAAAATCTAATCTAATAAGTGCAACTAAATTCATTATTTCATGGATTATCACGTCTTCCATAAACGTTCCAATGTGTTCAATTAAATCATTTTTTCAATCGATAATGTACTGCCCTATCACGAACCTCATTTCTCCTAGCTAGATATTGGTCCATGTTGAACGGACGTCAACTCGATAAGTGAAGCTTTCTTCGTTCTCTCAAAACAGGTGCGCTAGAACCAGCTTCTTTTGCCCCGTCTCTCCTTGGGCGTCGGCTCGATCCAATCCTTCATCAAATTCTGTTGTCTGCATAGCCTCGATATGTGTCCCTTTCATCCTCCACAATCATATTGTGCTATTATGCAAGCCATCATTATGTTACTAAGTATTCTTCATCCCAAAGCAACGATGGTTTTTTAATGATCGCAAACTAGCTTGGAGGACTCAAGGCTACAAAGATGTTCGACATCTTTTCTGACTGCGGCTTGACGTTCGGCAAAAACAACCGATGTTTGTCGGTTTGATGCGTTGTGTGATTCCTTGAATAAATGCAGCCCAATCTGGGTAAATGCCGTCAGATGAGTAGTTAGCACATCTTGTAGCGGTGTCCGTTGACAAAATTCAGCTGGGTGGTGCGGCCACTCATAAACGTCGTCGAAACCGGGCTCGATAGAGAATATTCAAGTCGTTGCACGACCCCGGTATTACCAAAATAGAGCATGCCAAAATCCATAGATCTTGGAGGCAACCGCTTCAAGGATAATAGATCCGTCCCACTTCTACCCTGATATTGAGCTTTCCATGCAGCCGGACAATCTTCCATTCCCAATGCATGCCAATCGATACTTCCAATCATCCTGGAAACCCACGTTCAGAGTTAACACATTGTAGAAGACGTTGTAAGTCGTTCAACAGTGGGCTTCTAAGATACTGAGCACCAAAATCTGATTATACCTTCGTGAATCTTTTTGAAGCATTGTTGCAGTTGAGGCACCGATACGTAAATACTCATCCGTGCAATCTGCTGCAAACACGTTATGCTAACATTCTTATCGCCAGCTGCAACTGTGCATTTTGTAAGGGTGACAACCCTAATTTACCCGTGGCATCGCGTCTTTGTTGAAAGAAACTGATCAGATTGAGGTGACCGCGTCCATGATACTACAAATACATGCTGCCTCATCGAAATCTCCTTCTAAAAACATTGGGTGGATGTGGTTGGAGCGAAAGTAATCGTTGTACAAAGCGATGACCTTCTTCGCGATTTCTTTCAATTACACGTCTATGTTGTGGTGTTTGTTTATCATGTTGCGTTGGTTTGTGAATACTCAGAATCATTTTCCTCCATGATTCATAACCGTAGGTCATTTAACTCATCGAGTTGGATCAATGAGCTTGGGGTTCTAGTTGAGTTTCATTTTGGAAGAGTGTATATTTAATTTTGACTTGGTCTCTAAGTATGACAATCAATTTACTAAATAGCAGATATGTGAAGTTTTATGTTTGAATGCCAAGCAAGTTGTCAAGTTTGTCTATGTATATATTGGCAAATGATGTGTACGTACATGCATATATTGATGGTTTTGCATTATCTTTTAGTGCATGCACAAATAATAAAGTTGAGTTGTCACGTATCAATAAGGACATGCAGAAGATTATGTGTTATGTGCATGTATCATCTTTTCGTGTTTCACATGCAAATGCATGAATGATTTTGCGAGTGTGTATTGTTCATATTTCACATGCAAAAAATTGAATTATTGTGTAGTGTGTAGTCTTTTCATCTCTGAAATGAATTTTATGAATGGCTGAGTTTTGTGAACAACAATCAATAAAGAGACTGACAAATGCATGAAAATTGCAGGCTTAGCATCTGAGGTTTTGTCGCGTAAATATGATGACCACTAAAAACCAAATTTGAAATAAAACAACTCAAATTACACTGACCATATCAAATACAATCATAATGCTGAGAGTGACAAACCTAACTAAAACAATGTTTTAAGCCTAAAATAGGAAAAACCCTTCAAATGAAAGGTAAAAACCTATTGGCAAAAATAATCTAAACTAAAACTGATTCGTCCCCACAAAGTTCACTAAGTAATTTATCCTTCAGCTCTCTTCTTTGCAGACAAAGGTAGTCAGTTGCTTAACAAAAATCTGCAGCTAGTGTACTTCATTTTTTGCTTCTCCACTCTATTTTTTCTCGCCTCAAACTCAGTCGTCACCTTTAATATTGACGAACATTGAAGCCTCTCCCCAGTGAATCACCACCATCCTCTGAATTGGAAGCTACACCCTTACCTTTGCGTTGTTGAGCTGCCTCGCCTTTGCCATCTTCACACCGTCAGGCCTAACACTCTTATTGGAACAACGTCATCGATATCTAACACATCTTCGTCTCTGTCTCTTTCCACTACTGTTGCTCCTTTGTGCTTCCTTCGCCGACGTGTTAGCTACCCCCCTCAAGTTGGTGAATCGTTTTACCTTCACCTTCCATTGTTCCCCGTGCTCGCAAATTTCTCCCACGCATGTTGGTAGGCAAACTTCTGCCTTCTTGATCGTGGTAAATGGTTTTAGCAGCTTCATAACGTTTTTGGTTTGCTCACCACTACGCGTTGACTCCTTTGGCTTCTTCGTAACAACCCACCCACTCATCACATCTTTGCACATCTTCTCCAATGTGTCTGGCATCATATTCAGATTTCTCTCCGGGAGCTCATTGGGCCTAGAGCACGTGCAGCCTCGTACGAGGCAAACACCTTTTCCCACAATTGCCAAGACTTTTGTTGGTGCTCATGACTGGTCCGTGCAGTGCAACATTATAACAAGCGATTAAAGCCTCCTCTCACGGTGAGACCATGCCCTCTTGCTGCCTTAGCAGATGCACCATGCCTCTAGACATTTGCCTAGAACAGCCGGTGTAAGGATAGGCTCCTCAGCAACTGCTCTTCATCATCTTCCTCGCTTGTCTTCCTCGGAACCCAATCTCTATACTGCTCCCTGGTTTGGAGTTGGAGCATCAAAATGTGAGTGTTGGGATCTGATAATAAGAAAAGTTATGAGTCGAGTAATTTTGATAGTACTAGGAGTTTGTTCACGAGATTAACGGCAAACGAAGGGTTGGGATAACAACATTTGGGTGTAGGATTGGTATTCTTCCCATGGTTGAATGTAGGTACATTCTGGAATTTCCTTGGTTTAAGGATAGTTACTCATTTTTTGGCTAATTTTCACAAATTAAAACGAATTTTGGAATTTTTTGGAAGGTTTTGGAAGTGAAGCTTGAATGGTGTTTTCAAGTGAGGGTTGGAATGTTTTTGTGGTGAACCAAAGGCTCAGGAGTAATGAATTTATAGAAAATTTTTGGGAATTTTTATTTATTTTTTTATAATTTTATTTAATTTAAACAATTTTTAAAATAATTTAATAAATACGAAAATAATTGTTAACTTAAGAGAAAATATAAAAATGTTCAAAATATAGCAAAATGGGTGTCTATTTGTAGATCTTGAAAAGTTATGAATTTTGGTAATTTTTTTTTTAATTTTTTTATAAGCACGAAATTAGCAAATAAAGAAAACAATTAAAAGAGATAAAAGTGACTGGCAGGGACGCGTGTCAGCGCCTCATTGGGCCGCGTCACCTGCCAGTCTGTCAGGCGCATCTTCTTTTTTTTTCATCCGTTGAGTGCAAAACGCTTCACTTTGTCTCCAAACCAAGTGAAGCGACGTCGTTTTGCGTTTTTTGAGGGCAAAAAAAATTATTTTTTAGCGCCTTGCTGGCGCGGGTCCCACATGTAACTGCRTCTCAATTCTCGTCTTGCAACGACGCAAACSAAGAYTCATCTTCCCATGACTATTTCCATCATCACAAGATTCACCATTGTACATCATGAATTTTTTGGTCTCTTTAAGACAAGACCCAAAGATTCACCATTGCAAGTGCTCTTAATGATGATGATAGTAATTCAAACCACCCACCTAAGGGACATGGGGGGCCGATATTTCTTCAAGGATCTACTGCTTCAAATGATGTTAATTCGGATAATTCGGGTGGTGCTGACATTGAAGAACATAATTCAATTTCTTCTTCTGGTCCTACTGGGTCTGGGACCCCTGGCTTTCACATGGTGGCCCCTTTATTTGGAGTCCATGATGCTGATATGATCAGTGTTGGTCATGATGAAGATGTGGAGTTGGCGGATGGCTTTACTGCGGCTATTGATCTTTTTGGGTCTAATATTTTAGAGTCATTACCACTTATTCCTTCCATAACTACAAGTCATGCTCTACCAATTACACTAGTAGAAGAAACATCATATAATGCGGGTCTTTTGCTGCGGTTATATAAAAACCGCAACAAATAACTATTATTTGTTGCGGTCTTTATAACAACCGCAACAAATAACTGTTATTTGCTACGGTTTTTATAACAACCGCAACAAATAAAGCGTTCTTGTAGAGAATAACACTATATCTTGCGGTTGTTTGGCCTAACCGTAACATATAATGTTATAAGAAAAAATTCGGTCCAACATATGTAATACTCAACCCAATTAACCTAACTAACAAAACCCTCATTCACCGTTCACTTCTTCTAATCCACGCCACTTTCATTCTTCCTCCTAACTTTTCTCCTCTTTCACTTCTCTCTCTCTCTTATGTTTCTATCTTTAATTGTTAATTTCTTGATTTTAGAAAAGAAAAGAAAGAGATTTCATTCATTCATTCCAGGTTAAACTTTCAATTTTAATTTTAATTTCGAATTTGTTAATTTCTTGATTTTAGATATGACGACGATGAACGGCGGTTACTCCGACAACACTCCGGCGTCTGCTCCGGTGGCAATTCTGGCGAAGCAAATTCATCACCAACCTTCTCTCTTACATCACCACCACCTTCATCTTTCCCCTCTTCTTGCGCCGCCCATCTCGTTCTCTTTTGGCCGCCATTTTTGCGCCCCCACCGCTGCTACCGCCTAGTTCGCGTCCCCCCACAGTTGCTCCTCTAGCCGTCCAAGTTACGCTGCCAAGATCTGGGTTTGTATTTTTTTATTTCTGATTTTTTGTTGAAAGTTTTTATTTCTAAATTTTGGTTGCTGCTTTTTAATTTTTGGATTATGGGTTTTTTTCTGAATTTTTGATTTCGGAATTTTTGATTGTTATTGTTTTCTGAATTTTTGATGTTATTGTTATTGTTAATAGAGCTGTCAAAATGCGACCCAACCCGCCAACCTGACCCAGACCTAACCCATTTATAATGGGTTGGGTCACAAATCCCAACCTGTTTAATTAATTGGGTCGACCTAACCCAACTCGTAGTTAATTGGGTTGGGTCAGGTCAAAAATCTTGACCTGAGGTCAACCCGCCTAACCCATTTATCTAAAAAGCCCTAAAATCAAATTACTACAAACTCATAAATCTGATAAATGGGTTGAGCCCAACTGCTACAATTACAACTATTTACAAGTCTACAAGCTAAAAACCCTAAAATTTTTCATTTCCACACTCTCTCTCCTCCCTCACGTTTGCCTTCTTCTTTCTTCTTCTACGTTCTAGACTTCTACTCCTTTCTTCATCTCTTCTTTTTTTCAATTTTTCTTCTTATTACAAAAACAAAAAAAAATCTTCTTCTTTTACAACAAGTATGTTGACAATTTGGTATTTGGCTTGGTGCTACACTAGTACACTGCTACTGTTTAGACTTTATGAATTATGAGTTGAAGACTCAAATTATTAATCCTATTATGTTATGCTTATTATTCACTTGTTCATAGTTGTATATTTTTTTATTTATTTTTTTCTATTTTTTTATATAAAAATTAATAAACGGGTCAACCCACAGGTCAACCCGTTTATAACAAGGTTGGGTTGGGTTACAGTTTTCAACCCATTTATATAAACAGGTTGGGTCAGGGTCAATAGTCCCCAACCCGCTAACCCGCCAACCCGAACTTGATTTTGACCCAACCTGATCCATTTACAACTCTAATTGTTAACAATTGAGGTGTATTCTAATACTTCATTTCTTCTTCTTTTCTTTTTTTTGTGCAAAAATCTCTAGATCTACAATTTTTGTTTAAATTTTTAGGCGTTTTCAATTTTAGATTTTTAAAATTGTTTTTTCGTCGAATTTTTGCGTTGCTCTAACCAATAACAGAACTTCCCATTATTCCATCTGTTTTTAAACAAGCTAAGCCCTAATTTATACTATATACACTGCATAATAATAATAATAATAATAATAATAATAATAATAATCTATAATCCACAAGTATAGTGAGATTACATTACATTAATAAACGATGATTTCGATTTTTTACATTACATTATTGTGCCTTGGTTAATTTCGATTATTTTTGTCTTTTTATTAAAATTTCTAGGTTTAAAATTTTCTAAATTTCAATTCTAAAGAATATTTGTGGGTTTATTTGTATTTTCTGTTTGAAATTTTCTTTTTTTGGTTGCATTTCTAGGTTTATTTGTATTTTTTTTTTTTGTTTAAAGTTTTCAGATCTATTTTATGTTAATACATTTTTTTTTCTATCAAAGGTTTAAGGCAAGGAAGAAGCACAAAGGCATCGGATTGAGGGGATGATGATGATTTTTATCCACATTTGTTTTGTTTAAATTTTTCCTATTTTTATTGATTTTTTATTAAATTTTTTGGGTTATTGATGATAATGGTTAACGTACAAGATTATTACTCTATTAATGGTATTAATGGTGTTTTGGTTTGCAAATTATTTATAGTCTATTTTTTTAATTAGGTTATGATTTTATTTTATTTTTTGATTAAATTATGATTGTTTGTTGATCTATAACATTGTTTCATGTTGTTTTGTAGGTTATGTGTGTGATGTTGTTGTGGTCTTATTGGTGCATTAGTAATTAAGTTTTTTTTTAATGTAATATTGTTGTATTTTTAGTTTTCATGTAATTAGTGGTTTAATTTCTTATGTAATATTTAATTGTAATATACTATAATTATTTACCTAATTACTATATATAAGTTTGTTTATTACATTTTCTCAATCAAATAATGAATTTTATTATCTTATTATTCTTATTTTAAAAAAATATAGTGATTTATGGATTGCATTAGTGTGAATATACCAGAAATATGTAATGTATGATATATATATATATATATATATATTATATATATATATATTATATATAATATATATATAATATAATATATATATATATATATATATTAATATAGTGTATATATAATAGTCCTTATTTGTTGCAGTTTTTTGCCATAATCGCAGCAAATAGTACCCATTATTTGCTGCGGTTCAAAACCGCAGCAAATAAATGAGCCCTAATTAACCGCAACAAATGAGCTTTTTTCTACTAGTGAGCAATTTCACTCGTGGACCCCAGCTATGTCCCACCTACAATACCATTTGTTGCTTCTAGCAATTTTCGATCTCCCGTAGATTATGGTTCCAATGCCTTAATTGAAGGTAATGATGACTTTTCCTTTAATATGGATTCTTCTTTGCATTTTCCTTGTATGGATGATTTAGGGGTCCATCCTTTTCATGACCTGGACCCACTAGCTCAAATATTTGAACCACATATTGCTGAGGTTTTTGATTGTAAATTGCATGCTGGACCGGATTTTACTAATCCTTCATTTGTTAATTCGGATTCAACTCTTGATTCTAATTTAGATGTGGTTGATACTTACGATTTAAATTCCATTGAGCAACCTGTTTTGGACCCAAATGTTGGGCCCGTAACTGTGCCGGAGTGGTCTGCTTCTGTTGAGCCTCCAATTGGGCTTCCTCAAGAACAATTACCCGTTATTCAGTTTGGGTCACTCACTCCATGTATCCTTAACATCCAATTCCAACTTGCTCTGGTTGCTGAATTGGACATATTCCAAGACTCGAACCCACTAGTCATTGGGCCTTATGACAGGCTTTTTGTTCCCGCAAATCTTGCCTCATCCACTTTTCAAGCATTATCAAGTGCCTCCGCATTCTCCACCGACTCATTCTGCTGTTGGGCATGGGCTGGTTCACAAGTTGCCTCATGAAATATTCCAAACAACTATCACTTCTAATACTGAAGCTTCATTGTCAGTAGGGTATCCTCTTATACCAACACAAATTATTCAGTCACATGATTCTCCAACAACAATATCTAATGCAGCAGTACTCTATTCCTCTCCTCCACTTTCTAGCTCTATCACTACTTCTTCTGAAGATGACTCTTACACGGAGGTGTGTGTTCGAGTCGTCACTCCGGCTGATTCCTCGACTCGTACAAGGGTCACGTGGGGCCCGACTTTGGAACATTTTATACAAGATGCTCCGCCTTGCAATAACGTTGTACCGCCAACTGCTCCACCGACCCCTACTCCAATTCAACCTTTTACTTCCACACTCGCTGATTTAATGGACATTGATGCCAGCTCTACTACTCCTCCATTATCAATCCCGGTGGCAAAGTGGAGGCCTCGTTTAATTTTGGGACAGTTCATTGCTCCTGCTTGCTGTGTTGACATCCACAAAAAAAGGCTATTTCATCTTCTTCCTCTACTATTGATTGCTTGGGTAACACTTGGCCTTCCAATGATAAACGAGTCAAGCGAGCGATACAACAACATAACAATCACTCTCCTCCTCATTCTGGTTCCATGAATGATGTTATTATGACAGATGGTTTTATGGGGGCCGGCACAGAAAAGGCCCGCCGGTTCCATGAAGCTTCTCAGCTGGAATTGTCGAGGGTTGCATTCTTCAGAAAGCCCGACAATACCTTTCTTGCAATGGTTAGTTCGTACTACTTCACCGGATATCGTTTTCCTTATGGAAACTAAGCTTTCTAGTACTGATAATTTTTCTTTAATTCAGTCTTTAGCTTTGTCTCTTCAATTCCAGGAGTATGAAGTAGTAGATAAAGTTGGTTTGAGTGGAGGATTAATCTTATTTTGGTCACTTCCTTCCCCCCTTGCACTAGTGTCATCCTCCCTCAACCATATTTTGTGTAATATTTCGGATAGTATTAGTAATACTTGGTCCTTGTTTTGCTTGTACAGTGAGCCTGTTACCTCTGCTAGACCACTCTTCTGGAGGTCGATGATGGACCTCAACACATTACCATCTCTACTTGTTCTGGGGGACTTCAATCAACTTGAGTATTATGAAGATAAGTTAGGAGGTGATTCTCTTATACATGGTTGGATTGACTTCAATGAATGGAAAATGAAGCTTGGCTTAGCTGATATTCCTTTCACAGGACCTAAGTATACTTGGACCAATAATCAGGAAGATGATGGTATTATTTATGAGCGTTTGGATCGGGCTTATGCAACTGAAGCTTGGTATTCTTTGGCTCGTAATGCCATCCTTACTCATTTTCCAATACTTATTTCTGATCATGCTCCTGTTATCCTTGACTCGTCCCCTATTCAAAAGTTACCTGCCAATAAAACTTACAACTTGGAAGCGTGGTGTTTCTCTCACCCTTAAATTCTTCCTCTTCTCGAAACATCCTGGGATACTGTGTGCGGTGGCTCTAATATGTATGTTCTTTGTCGAAAGCTTGGCATCACCAAATCTTCCCTTTTTCATTGGTGTCGTTCTTATAAACGGAACAACAATATTTCTTGGTCAGATATTTTCTCCGAACTGAATGAAGTGCAATTACAATTGCCTTCACCATTTCAAACTACACCTGCTGTTGACCATACCCCGAATGACTTGCTCTTGCGACCGAGTATTATGGAAAAAATTAAAGATCAGCTCATGTATTGGAAACAGAGATCTAAGTCAACTTGGCTGGCTCTTGGTGATAATTCCACCAAATTCTTCTTTCGACAGGCTAAAGAGCAACAGAAAAGGAATCACATTGCTCTTCTTCGGTCCTCAACCGATTCTTGGATTTCAGACCCTCTAGCAATTAAGGATATGTTCTTATCCTTCTATAAAGAGCTTTTTCGAGCAGTTAATGCCCCGGTCACACCGATTGATTTTCCTCATATTTCTACTTTCCCTTAGCCATATCTCAAGCTTACAAAATCTCAAATAACGGATATTTCGAAGCCATTTAATTTATTTGATTTACAGGAAGCTCTTTTTAGTATGCAAGGCTTGAAGGCTCCGGGACCAGATGGCATTCCGCCTCTTTTCCTGCAACATTTTTGGGATATTACTAAGGACGACCTGACCTTAGCTGTTATGGATTTTTTCTCTTCTGGCCACTTACTCAAAGAATGGAACAGGACGCATATTGCTCTTCTTCCCAAAGTTTCTCATCCGGAAGAAGTCACTAGTTTCAGACCAATCAGCCTTTGTAATGTCATTTATAAGGTTATTTCCAAGTGCCTTACTATCAGACTACGGCCTATTATGCCTCATGTTGTCGGACCATTTCAGAATGCCTTCATTAGCGGATGTCTAGCTTCTGATAATGCTCTTCTTGCCCATGAGCTTATGACCTTCATACATCGGAAGAAAAGGGGGAAAGATTACTATGCAGTCATAAAGATCGATATGTACAAAGCTTATGATCGAGTGGATTGGAATTTCCTCAGAGGTATCTTGGTGGGTATGCACCTCCCAACAACCTGGATTAATTGGATTTGGGAATGTATTTCAACTGTTTCTTACTCTGTTCTGGTCAATGGCGCTCCTTCCTCTCAGTTCACACCTAGTTGTGGTTTGCGTCAAGGAGATCCTCTGTCACCCTACCTTTTTTCTAGAGGTGATCAACATTAGTCCGGCCCGTTGGCCCGGCCCGCCCGAAAAAAGTGAGGACTTTGGGAAACCAAAAATATCAATTTTTAGTTCAAAAACCCGGGCAGGTGTAGACACCCAAAAATGTCTCCCCAAATGAGTAATCAATGATGAAGTATACCACATGTCGCAATTAATTCGAACTCGAAAAAACGCAATTGAACTCGTAATGAAGCTCGAAGTMAAGTCACACTCGAAATTATGAGTCAAAGGTCAAAAACAAGGCAAAAATATTTTCTTTCGGTTTTCTCGATAATCTCAAAGGTTTTCAAATAAGTTACGCTGGCGATTCTCATGCTTTTTGTTTTTCATTCGTGTTCCTCACAATTTTTCTGAATCCGCCAGTATTTTTAAATTATTTTTTCTGATTTTTCTATGTTTTCTATGAATTTTGGCAATATTTAAATACGCAGAATACGCAAAATACATGAATAATTAGAAAATACGCGGAATGTTTCTAGAATCTCTTTCTTGCGAAGGAGGCGTCTAGAATAATCCGTAATCTTAGAAAATCGAGACGTATGGCAAAGAATTATTCGAATCAAAATATTTCAGATTTTTTTGGAAAAAATATATACGCAAAGCCTGCGTTATACGCTCCTAGGAGCGTATATACGCAGGGTTTATAACGCTGCTTTGAGTAGCGTATATACGCTGAGGAGCAGCGTATATACGCTGCTTTGAGCGTATATACGCTGCTCCTCAGCGTATATACGCTCTCAATATCCCTCCGCGCCTATAAATACGGTGCCTTGCTTAACCTTTGACACACGATTTTCAACACGATTACACACGGACTTTACAACTTCCAACTTCCGACTTCCAATCTTATCTAAGCATTCTCTCTCATTCACAAAATTTCTTCACAAATACCAAACAACGAGTCTTTTGCGTTCTTAATCGATTCGTTTTGACAAGCGAAAAAAGTTGAATTCTGAGATTACTCACTCAATATTCTCTTTCACTTTCTTTAACTGGATTAACCACTATTTATGAGTTTTAATGTAATTTACACAATGTAGAACCGACTTTTAATCGTTCCATGTAAATATGTAGGTTTTTCAATAACGTTTCAACGTTTTCAATTGTTTAGTTTTCATTCTTTTCATTTCATTTCATTATTATTATTACTTGTCAATACTACGATTTCTTATTCTTGTATAGCGATTCAAGGCGAAAGATCATTGCTCTCGTTTTTTCATCATGAACTAACATTTGTTTTATTTTTCTTTATATAGGATTCAAGGCGGAAAGATTCGTTTGATTCGTTATAACAAACTAACCTTTGTTTGTTTGCATTTAGGGTAGATGAGTTTGTATATATATTTTGAAGTTCATATACTTCATATTTCATTGTTGTATAATTTTATATATATTTGCTAAACAAGACCGGAAATTATTGAATCACTTTTAAAGTCAGATTAATTATGGACAATCGGCTTTTAGGCACCGTTTTAACTTGATTAATGCAAGTGGTCACAATTTCTAGGTTAGGTTAGTCTCTTGTGCATAATAGAAACACACTTTCATAGTATTTTTTAGGGTTAGTACGCTTCTAGGTGCTAAAAAGTAAGTTAGTGCATTCAATAATCGTGATGAATGGAATTGCAATGAGACCGGAGTAGAGGCCGCTACATTGCGGGCGAATTGGGTTACAGATCTGATTGTACCATGTCCCGACCCAGAACTGGTTACTGGATCAGAACGTGAGGCATTAATTTGGCACCAACGTTTCGGGCGTCCGTGAATAACCTTTCTAGGCACGGTGGCGACTCCTCTCACTCGACAACACTACCCCAACGCACTCACGTGCGGGTTCCGTGGCTCAAGCCCACGCACAAGCACCTCGATGTAGTACCAAGCCGCGCGCCCGCTATACGCGAGGGAGCGGCCCACGTCCTACAGCAGGCCCGCAAAAGCCCGCCTTGGCACGTAAAGCCCGCTCTTTTTAGGCGGGTTTCGACTATATTTTTTATATACAAGTTCGGCCCGGCCCGCCCATTTGATCACCTCTACTTTTTTCCCTTTGCATGGAATTTTTATCCCACAAGCTCCTGGACCTAGAAAGGGACGATAAGCTTCATGTCATCAGACTGTCACGCGGGACTGACTCTATTTCTCACCTTTTCTTTGCTGATGATGCTCCCCTATTTTTGAAACTACAGGGGGAGGATGTAGTCCATCTTCGGTCAACTATTGCCAATTTCTGCACTCTTTCAGGTGAGACAGTTAATATAGCCAAATCTTCAGTTATTTTCAGCCCTAATACTCCTCCTGCTGTGCAAGAACAAGTCAGAGGCATCTTGTCAATTCCGAAACATTTGACGTTGGGATTATATCTTGGGGTCCTGGTCCAGTAAATGCGTAGTAAGACTGGAGGGTTTTGGTTTCTTGTTGATCGGGTAATAAAGAAAATTTCATCTTGGAAAGCACTCTCCTTATCTCTCGCTGGCAAGCTGATTTTTATCAACGGTATCCTGGCTTCCCTTAGTGTTCATGTGCTTTCTTGTTTCCTGCTTCCTGATGGAGTCACTACTAAGATTGATGATATGTGTCTTAAGTTTTTTTGGACTACAATGTCTGGCAACAAACCTATCTATTGGCGGGCATCTGATGTCGCGCATCATCCTAAATCTCTTGAAGAATTAGGTGTCCGGTCTACAAAAAACTTTAACAAGGCTTTGTTATTCAAAACTGCTTGGCGCTGCCTGTATTATCCACATTCATTACTTGCTACTACTATGCGGGAAAAGTATCATAATCATCCTATTGCATGGGCCTTTGTTGGTATTTCAAAGGCTCATTGGAGTTGGGGTTTTAAGGGTCTTTTCCAGTCTTCCATGATCATGGTGGGTTCTGGTACTACAATTAATTGAGTCTGTCTCCGCCGGTTGGTGGGGGGTCCTATTTCCTTGCGTTCTCTCGCAACTAATTACACTGCTGCTCATACTCTTAATGTGTCTGACTTGGTTCACCATAATGGCGTTCAGTGGAATGCCCCTCTCATCAGGGAGAATTTCTCATCCAGTTCTGCCAATAGGATTTTACGACATCAATTGCCTTCTCCTGACACCGAAGATACTTGGAATTGGTCTTTTTCTTCGACAGGTATTTACACTGTTCAATCTGGTTATGCTTCTCTTGCCCGGGAAACTCCACCGGTGATACAACGTTTGGGGATTAACCCTTCCTTTTGGAATAACCTGTGGTTTTTGCACCTTTTTCCTAAGTGGAAAGTTTTTGTTTGGAAATTGCTTCATAATGCTCTACCGGTTGGTCATCTGTTTCGTAGAGGCATTGGGGAGGTTACGAATTGTCCGTTCTGTAATCGACATTCTGAGACTCTTTGTCACTTGTTTCGGGATTGCCATTTCACACAACGGTTTTGGGCTGGGGGTTTGTTGGGTCTTCGTTTGACTGCTAATCCATCCGTCCCTCTTCATACTTGGATTGTGGACTTCATCCTTTTGTTACTCCGCCTACAAGATGGTTTTGATCAGGTTACCTACTTCATTGCATCTTTGTGGTCCATCTGGCTTTCCAGAAATGGACGGGTCTTCCGGGATTCTTCTATGTCCCCATCTGATATGATCTCTCTCACTACCATTCATGGTGACTTGAATGGTGATTCCCAAGCAAGGTTGGCGAGGGAGCGCAATTCAGCCATTACCGGTACTTCCACATTCTCAGATCAGTTGACAGTGCTGCTAGGTAGTCAACCTTTGATTGATCCTACCTTCATTGTTCAAGTTGATGGTGCATGGAAGTCCACAAATAACTCAATATTTTCCAACACGGCTGTCGTTGGTTGGGTCATCTCAACTGTTGAAACGGGTGCCACCTTTGTTGAAGGTTCATCTCCGTTGCTAGCCCTTTCACCGCCGCACTGTGAGGCTTTAACAATCCTCCACATCATGAAGGAATTGTTGGCTAAAGGTTGTGACCGAGTGTTACTGCAGTCTGATTGTAGGGCGGTAGTGCATGCTATTGCGAATTGTTGCTTTTTCTCATCCTGAGTATGGCCCTATTATTCGTGATATTGTTGTTTTAGGTCCCTTGTTTATTGTTTGTAAGTTAGTTTCGGTTCCTCGTTTTTTGGGTAATACTCTTGTTGTGTTTGCATGCAAAGGTATACATGGTCCCTTTTAGTTTGTTTTATCTTGCTATGAATGTTTGGTGCATGTAAAAAATAAAATTAAAAAAAAAAACCATGAATTAGTGCATTATATTCGTTAGGGACAATAAAACTTAAAACATAAGACAAACCTAGATAGACAATAATCTTTCCATGCTTGAGCAAGGCCCTAATAATGTAGCTAAACCTCTAATTATATATGAACAAAAATTAGAAAATTAGAAAATTGCCAGTATAGTTGGTGAATAACGGTTAAATAAGGATATTCTCCAATCTCCCCTGTGAATCCAAACAACCCAAAAAGCCAATATAAAGTTACTGTTCAAAATGAACAGTGAAATGACGGTTTTGCCCCAGCCATGTGCCACGTCAGACGCAGCATACATCTCGCCACATTCATCGACAATTCGACATCAGCATACATCTCGCCACATTCATCTACAATTCGACATCTTCCCTCACTACCTCTCACCTCCTCCTTCAACAACCTCTATTTTTTTCCCCTGCGATGGTTCTCCCCCGTTTTCCGTCGCCGTMTCACCGCCGTTTTCCGTCGCCGTCTCACCGCCACTGCTTCTTTACAGTGACGTCAGGTCGTGTTGTGGGTGTCTGCTACCCATGGCCAATTGAAAAAGGGGAATGGAAGCTAAAGGAGCGTTAAGGAGAAGCTGAAACAAATGGTTGCAATTGAAGGTTTCCCATTAAGTACCAATTTTCGATTGTAAGGTTTGATTTTTGTTTTGTTAATTAATAGTTTTGTTTTGTTCAAATTAGGGTTTTCGTTCGAATTTTAGGGTTTGAGTTTGGGTTTTCGATTTGGAGTTTTTTGGGTTCAATTTTAATTTTGTTTCCTCAGTTTTTTTTTTCCATTGATTATAGTTATTTTGAGTAAACACAAAACACAATTTTTTTGGGTTAGGATTTTCGATTTGGAGGCTTAGTGATTTTGGGGCTTTCCTTGTTTGGGTTAGGGTTTGAGTGCGACCACATCGATCTCTTCCTAGGCTTTTGTATATTAGCAGTGTATTACCATATCTAAGATCCTTCAGCTTTGTGCTCGATCTTTGTTGTAAATTTCACATCTTTCGTCGCTGCAGACAAGAAACTTGTTTCTTTATTATTGGTCAATTAGATACCCGATATGCTTGAGTTTTGGATTCTTGCTTCTCCTTAATATAAGTTGAATTCTTCACTACTAATGTGTTAATTGTACTGCAGTCAATGTGGCGTATGGGTATTGGTTGAGTGAAGTTGTTATACAACATTGCAATTTCTGGTGCGTCTTTCCTTTTGTTTATATTTGATCTTTGGATTCCTTATCGGTTGTGGTCATTTTGATTTTTGAAAATTATGAAATTATGTATTCCGTATTTGATTTCACTTTCTTTTCAACAGACCTTTACAAAATTGTAAAAATAATAGTCCCTGTTCTCATTTTGGGTGTATAAATTGCTCTGTCACTTTGATGTCAGGCGATTGCAACATTGGTCTTCAGATGTGATGTGCTACTATTAGCTTGCCCCATCGGCCTTGAGCTCTTACTGGTATGTTAAGATCTTATGCATCTTTATGGACCATAGAAGGAACAAAAAATATGGCTTATGCACTTTAGTGACTGTAGATAGTAGATTAAGTTACTAAGAGGGAAGTGGATAAGACAGGAGTTGAAATGCTATTGGTTGATCATGGAAAGGACAGCTTTGCAAAATGAGGTTTTACAATAGATGAAGATTACCATTTTGAGAGATAGGATGTACATTATGACAATCACTTAAATAATGCAAGCAGTTGAGAACAATATCCTAATAATGTTTTTATTCATTTTGAAACAATCTGTATGAATAACCTTATGAGCATATTGTGTTTGTCCAAAATTGTCAGATTTGTAAAGCTTATGAGCATTAGCAAGCATTAGCACATTTCATTTATTTTGTAATTCTTGTTTGATTTTTATGATTAGTTTTGATAATTTGACCGTTTGATATTATTTTTATTGCATAATTTTGATTTGCGTAGTTTGAAATAGTATGTAGTAGGAATTTGTGATACTGTGATGTGTTTGAAGAAATTAATTTGGTGTGATATTCGGAAGGAACAATTGTGGTCCTTTTATGGCTCTTTTTCCATAATTTTGTTTGTAGTAGTTTCGCATAGTGTCTACTAATCGAAATTTGTGATTACTAGATAGTACAAAGAGAGAAGGGTGCTTTGCTCCCAGAGCATAATCTTTCTTGTTTGCCTTTGTGTGTGGCAGTGAATTTGCTTGACTCTCATTCAAAAGTGTTTTACAATCCATTCAAGTATTTCTTTAGTATTGTTTTTTCGTTTTTACTTGGCTTTTGAGCATGCTCTTGTAAATAATTACATTTAGATATTCAGAGCACAAATTGCATAAATCATAAATGTGTAACCAACACCAATAGTATACACCAACAACATAAGCTAGATCTTAGGGAAGGTGAATATGTAAGATGTAGGACAATCCAATTTCTATTGTTGCTGTTGCATGTGGTTGTTGCTATTTTGCTGAATTTATTGTTTAGAATTCACACTAATCATACTCCTAACCGCCCTTTCAAAAAAATATATCATACTCCCAACTCCTTGCTTGCAGGAAGAGCGTCATTCATTTCATGATCTTATATAGAAATGCCACAATTCATTTCTTCAAAGAAATCAATTCAATCAAGTTCCAGTTGGATGAAATCAATTCATTTTTGGAAAGATTTTACTGTATTTTAGGAGTTTGTTACAATATTGAATATAGTTGATTACTTGAAGTTTTGGGTTGTTAGAATGAGCTAGCTTGTGAATTTTGGTGGTTAATTTTTGTTAGTGATTTTTTCATGAATGACTGTTCAATATTAATTTATTGGAACACATATTATATAAATGATGTGGTGAGCTAATTTATTGTTCTTGTGGTGAGCTATTATATCAATTCCTGAATTGTTCTGTTTGAGAAATTTTAGTTAGTTTTGTCTGAATGTTGATTTCATATTTGTTTTATCAAATCCATTAATTAGGGGTCACATTTGTCTGGGTTTTTTTTGTTGGTTTTAACTTTTAAAAAAACAAATTCATATGTTTTTCTAGGAAACTAGGAAATATTGAATGGGTTAGTAACACTAACCTGAAGTTCAGAAATCTCTACACGTGGATCCCAACTTTGCTCATGCAAATTGGGAAACATGCAGGTAATTCTGTAGGAAAAGATAGCTTACGTTAATATAATTGGGAATTTTAAAGTTACAATCATCTAAAGTGTGAATTGTTCCTTTAAATTAAAGTGTGCATTTTGCGAGTTTGTGAAGATCCCCCTGCGATGGATTACAGAGGAACTCCGATGCGAAAGCCGCACACATCAACAGAAGATCTATTAACTTGGTCGGAAAATCCCTCAGCTGATTCTCCTTCTCTCTCCTCCGCTAATCGTCTCATTCGTAATACTCAGGTAAWTTTTTTTTCAATTTTATGTCTTCTTTTAATCAATAATGAYGGATTTTTCTGAGTCAATTGASTCATAACTATTTTMATAAGATTTGATACCTTTTCTTTTCTTCGTTTCTATTTCTGGGTTTGTTTAGTAGAGGAAATTTAATTAATGGGTATCATTTGGTATACGTTATCTTCTCTMYTACTGATATTTGTTTAAAAAATTTGGGGTTTTATTTATAATTTATGAAAAAGTTTGATTTTTTAGAAATTTACTACTTATACTTTCATTTCCGGTAACTGAAAAATGAAAATAAAATGTAGAAAAATAAAATTAAAAAAATGTGGCGATTTGGATTAATTGAAATGTGCAGCCTTCGGATCATCGGATGGGATCAGTAAGGTAGTGTTTGGAGGTCAAGTGACGGATGAAGAGGTGGAGTCTTTGATGAAAAGGTAAGATCTAATTTTTGATTTCTCATGCTTCACCAAACTTAATTTTCTCACGTTTTTCTTGTTTTGATGAACAAATGATTTCCCGGTTTACAGTGGGTTGACTTTAATGTGGTCATTAATGGAAAACAGTGGCAATTTGTTTTTTGGGGTTTAGTTTTTTGTTTTTTTTAACAGAGTTGGAAGATTATTTTTGAAATTTAGGGTGTGTGTGATGCAATCTGGGTTGATGAAATGATGAACATGATAGTGCTGTTTTGCTAAKGTTGTTGATCTCKTGAGTTGAGATTTTTCTTTGTGTTTGGTTTGGRTTTGGTGTATGCATTTGTCTGTGGTAGTTAGTTGGTGCTRAGCSATGATTGATTTCTCATGTTGATTGTTGAACTTTAGTTTGTTAAACTATATTATCATATGTTTCTGAACTTCTGATTGATTGTAAGGTTGTGTTTATGAGTTCCCTTTAGGTTATGGTGGTAACTGGTTACCAAATTTTTCAAGGCCTTTTAGATGAGTGTCTTTGTGTTGTTTACGACTTTACGTTGCTTAGAATTATGCTTTAAATATTCCGAGTTTCTGACATCGAGCAAGTGTAGAGTGAGCTTTCATATCCTGACTTGATGAGTTTTTGTCATTTGGTAATGGATGCCCATATCTTACTGCTTAGGTATCATGTTGAGCTGTCGACCTTATTGACAGGGTAGTAGTTTCGTCCTCAATTGTTTGCATGTGCGTCTTTTGATTAAGGTTACAATAAACTTTGTTAGATTGTGTAGAAGGGCAGATCTAGGTCATGCAATGGAGTTGTTAATGCTAGCTGTGGAATGTGTTGTTGATCACGTCCCAGCATGCAGTTTGGAGAAAGTTATGGTGTTTAGCACTTTAAAGAGTAGTGACTTACTGGCTGCTTAACTCAAGTATATATACTGTGTTTCATTGATTGATCATATTTTAGGTATTGGACTGTAATATTGATATAAGTCAATGTCTTCAATCTGCCAAAAGGGTTTCGTTGTATTTACGTAGAATATAGGTATTCAAGGAAATGTACCAAACTCTGGATTTGGAGAACTTTATGCACATATATTGCCTCCTTCTAGAAGTAGATGTCATGTAATTGCCTCCCATAAGATATCTTAGATATCAGTTCTTAATGATAAGAGTCATTATGTATAAAAGTTTTCTGCATCGATTATCCGAGTCTTAGGAACACACATGGTAACGTCAAAGTTATGGTTGAAGCTTGAGCTCTTTATGTCTACAATTTGTAATGAGTATCAATAGAGAGAATGAGAGACCAAAGAAGATTTGAGTGGAGAGTTTTAAACTATGAGAGTTTGGGTTTGATCTGTTAGAGCCTGTTAGGTAGAGGTCAAGAGAAGGAGAAGTGACATCCTAAGACCCTTACATGTCCTATTGTCCTCATACAGGCATGTAAACTAAGTGTCTGCCCTTTTTTGTTGCTCAGACTTCCCCGCGTACTTTTTCTCACTTGCCTGTCTATAATGGCGTGTTAAGGTTTCTGCTTTGCACTTGTAAGTCTCGGCCATGTTTATCTAGAATCGGCATCATTAAACTTTGTACGATCACTCTGTTCTTCATTTATCCAAGACTCACTTGGTTATATTGTAAACTAATGTAGTTGAAGTTTTTAAATGGAAGGAGAGGGCTCATTTTGGTAATCGTGCAATTTTAATCTGACAGTATTGAGCAATGAATGATGTATTTCGTATCTGCTACTCCGTATTATGGTTCTTCAGATCATGAATTAGCTTACGTAATGGATTTGGAACTTTGTTGTTTTTTCCCTGCTTGAGATAAATGGAATTTTGCATTATTTGCCCATACCAATGTCTTGTTCTTACATATATGTATTCAATGTATATCTCTACAATAATTTTTCTTGATAATTTCAGGTACTATGTATCCCATTTGGTAAGAGACTTCGATCAATGGTTGGAGGTTTCAGAGGTGTGTTTTTCATAACTTCCTGGTTGTTAGTCATCTTCTATATCAGATTTTTGTTCTCAGAATCTGTCTTGTACTTGCACAATATCTTTAAATCAAATGTTGTCTTTGTGCAGATACCTGCTGGAGCATCCAGAATTCATGGCCCAATTACCGTCGTCACTTTCTCTCTCTCCATTTCTCTTTCTTCTCCTTTAGGTCTCTCTTACTTTTTCTTCAGGTTTGTTGTTCACCTTTTTATTCAATCAATTCTAAACTTCTCGTAAATCATCATCACAATTTCACAATGTTGTTTTTTGAGTAGTTGCTGATTGTTTCTTTAATTTGAATGTATGTTTGATCAATTGAATTTCATGATTAGGTAGTTGCTGATTTGATTTCGCTGGTTGATTGATTGGTGAGGAATTTGTGGGCTGATTTGGCAAACATCGAGTGATTTCATCTTGCGGTTAGTGTTTTTGTTTAATTTAATTAGGGTTCTGCATAACTGTTTCTTGATTACTAATTGATTGGCATGATGAATTGATGACGTTCAAATTGAGTTTCCCTGTTTGATTCTTGTTTCAATTTGATGATATAAGTGAAATGAAACTGTGTTTTAGTTTGTTTTATGGATTACTCAATTGCCGTGTGAAATTGGTACGTTTGTGATGATTGCCTTTCATTTCAATAATTATTGCTCTTGTTTGATTAGTTGTAATTGCTGATTTCAGAACAATCTTCTTATTAGAGATGTTAGGAGTTCCTGAGATTATTGTTAAGAGATAGAATTAGCGTAAGAATTTCCAGTAATCTTAAACTTTTTTTCTTGAGTTCAAGATTGCTGAGCTGAGTTTCAATTAGCGCTGTTAGTTCCTTGAATTCAGTTAAGAGATTGGATTAGTTTGAATCATTTCTTGGATAACAAGTTTGCCAATTTTGTTTTCGTTGTTTGGATTGCTTTATTCAGATGGAGGATTACTTTCTTTCGTTTAGATATTTCTTATCTGATGACTTGCGGCATGAAGTGTTGGTTTCAATATCTTTCTAAGGAAGTAGATAGAAGATTCGTTAATGAAGAGCTATATTTTATGCAGAAGTTGATAAACTGTGTTAAAAGGATTTTGAATTCCTATGCCTTCATCTCCAAACTAGTGTGTCAAGGGTTCATTTGTTTTAGCTGTTTTTCTTCTGGGATTATGATTTAATGTATTGATCATATTGATTTTCCTTTGTGTAAAACTCGTTAACTTGTTGCTGTTAGACAAGGAAGCAAGCTTCATTTGTTCAGTTGTACTTGGTTGGTGGTACTTTTCATTGGTTTAATTCAAGTGTGGAGGGACTTTTTTTTTATGCAGATGTTGTTTTAGTGTTCCTAATGGACTTGACTGAGCAGTAACTATGTATCTTTTGTTCTCTATTGTATCTCTTTGGAGAAAGGGGAAGAGTTTCCAGTGGTTTGTGTCTCTTTTGTGTAACTGTCCAAATATGTTTTAGTGCAGGAGTTACGTTAGAATTTGGTCAATAAAGGTTGCCCTTCAGGTTTATGTATGGGCTGACTTGTGCTTTTCATGGGAGGTGTAGAGGATGGCCAACCACCCTCAAAGCGGCTGAAGTTTTCATTTCGAATTCCAAAGCCTCTGCGAGAGAACTATGTGAGAAAGCGTACCGCCCCTCCTCGTTTACCCTCACTTGATGACTCTTTTGGGATGCCAAATCCCCTTCAAACAATTGCAGGTTTATCTTCTTTGAAGAATTGGAACATATTTCAGCATTACTTCGACCAGGAGGCCTCTTAATTGGAACAATGCCTGATGCGAATGTGATCGTGAAAAAGTTGAGAGAAGGTTTGTTCTCTTTCAAGTTATAGCTTTAATTATAAATATTACGGAGTATATCATTATCTCTGTATATATAAGGAACRGCTAAGACATAAGGACTTTTCCAAAAAAAWTATTGCTTCATTGTGCTGCGTGTTGTGAATGTATTTTGCTCCAAAGWGATTATCTTTATTTATATTTTTATAATGAAAGATTAATTCAATCTCTTAGTAGTATTTTAAATTCCCTGCAAGAAAGAATAGATTATTCTCAATGATTTATCTTGTAATCATGTTAAATTCAACAAAACTTACTTGTTCATTCTGTAATAAGGAGTATTTTGTGAGTAATGATGAGATTTTCCTGATAATACTACAGTGTTTTCTGTTCAATTTCACTTCTTTTGTGTACAACTTAAAACACATTAGCAGTCTATTGATCATTAGGGTGATCTATAGTTGTAATTATTGATTAATTACAGTATATTATGTGTATATGATCTTAGTATGTAATAAATAATTAAATATGTTCCCCTTATCATAAATTTTGGAATCAATTAATTGTCAGAAGCAACAGGGTACATGTCTCCTCACTAAAATTGAGAGTGAAGGAAGAAAACTGTAACATGGCAACATTTCAAAAGTAATGATGCAAAAAAGGAAAAAATTGAGGAAAAAAAATATAAAGTTAGCAAAACATGAAATTAAAGGTTTAAAACAGTACACTAAGAATTTGATTAGTAGTAATGATAAACATGTTGAAATCCATTAGCATATAATCTTAGATATTATTCTACTATCTTTTAAGGTCAATTAGTGGGGGAAAAGAAAAATTAAACAAGCTTATAAACTGTCATTTATAATGATGAGAATTATATTCTAAGGTTTCTATTTTCATGACCTAAAATGAGGTGACACTGTGACAGTAATGTTAAACCAGAAAAAAAAATCTTTGAAATTACAGTAGCAAAATAAGTGTAAAAAAAAGGAGATGAAAACAGAGATGACATTATGAAAAAACCGAAAAGGTAAAAACGAAACCAAACTTTTGAAAAACTGAATCCAAAAACAAGATCATGCTATTATGTATGTGCTTTGATTTAGATAATTAGATGTCTAATGATTGTAACTTGGAAACTCATGGTTTATTTTTTAAATACTTGTATATATTTTACAGTTTTGATGATGTTCTTGTTGATCATCATCAACTACCTCATTCTAATTATGTTGTGGTCGATCTAGATGGTTCAAAACATCCATTGCTTTTGACCACAGTCTACCAGCATATGCAACCAATTCCAACTTGTTTTTACTATTTTGTTGAAGCATAACATCACCCTCATACTAAACCTCTCATTCTTTGGCTTAATGGAGGTATAAATCTTCATACTTTATTATATAAATAAATGTATTTAATTATTATATATTCATCTATTTTTTATGCGTCAAAATTGTGGTTTTGAATCTTTAATTGGTGGTGTAACCATTTTTTTAATAATTAAATGCTAAGCAGATGGTTGATTTAATGTGTGCTAAGCTTAATGTGATGGTTGATTTTCGTTGTTCGATTCGTGCTAAGTTTATGAAAGGCGTTAATTAAATTCTAAGTTCATGACAAAAGCTGCATGTATTGCCAAATATATTGCATCGTGCATGGCTGTACCAATAAACTAAAATTGAAATTGCATAATTTAATAATGATGCTAATTTGCTTCCTTCTTTTCTTGCATAGACTAACAAAAGTGTGGACAAGAACTGAAGAGCTAGCTGATCGAGAGCAAAAGAGCTATCTGTGTATTTGGCTATATACAGATTAACAAATGCACTTACCCTAATTTTCATGATGTACATAAATTTTGTATGTTTGATGGTTATTATACATTTATACTAGCTATATACAGCTCTCATTGTACTATATATGCAAGCAAGTGCACTACTTTAATGAGATTAATGCCTTGTATTCAAATTTTCATGTCTAAGGGCATTCGTTAGCAATATCATTTATTTTTATCATATGTTTGTAATTTATAATTTGCAAAAACGTATATGATTAAAATCGAATTGTGAAGTATGATAAAGTGGGACACGGCGCGCGTGCGCGCGCCGTGTAACACTAGTCTATGAAAATCCTAGTGTGACTCACATCGTCCACATCATCAAAACCTAAAAAATACAAAAAAGAAACGAAATCCGCTTCCCTCGCCGATAAGACTCGTTCGCAACATCTCAAAGTAAGCATAGCAATTAGCAAAGCTATATTAGCAGCCTAACACCATCAACTACTTCTTCTTCCTCTTCCTCTGACACTCGCACACGTATTTCTTCCCCGCATTTTTCGTCGCTTTTTTTGATTTCTTCAAACCTTCTTTCTCTTCAATTCACCCAATTAAACAACTAGCACAATTTTATATCATCAAATTTTCAATTTTTATATACTGGTACTCCTCTAACCCTAGAATATTCCTTCTTTTGACTCTTTATTTCGTCATTATGATTTTATTTTTATTGATTAGATCTTTGTTTTGATTTTTTTTTTATTTTTTTTTTCCTGTTTCTAATTCCTGTTTTTCTGGTGTTTTTTTTGGTTGCAGAAGTTTTAATTTTTTTGGAGAGAGAAAAAGAGAAGGAGGTGGTGATGGAAAATTATACGAGAGTAGATAAGCCCAAGGTTGAGACTCCGATAAATGAAAATGAGATTAGAATTACTACTCAAGGTCGTATGCGCAATTACATTACCTATGCCACCACTCTTCTCCAGGTTTTTCTTCTTCTAATTTTTAATTATATTTTTTGGTTGATGTTCTTGTTTGATTGTTGTAGCAAAATGTATATGACTCTCGTTCAAAAAACAAACAAAAAAAATGTATATGATTGTGTTTTGTTTGCAAATTTTTTCGATTTTTAAATAATTTATTTGCTTAAATTAATTAATGGAATTGTGTTATGTGGTTGAAATGATTATTTTTCGATTGCTGAATTTGTGCAACTTGTGTTTTGTTTCTAAAAACGTGCTGCATTGTTGTTCTAAATAAGGTTTTGAAAATATTGAATTGTTTGGTGAAAAATAAATTGGATGTTGTCGGATTATGGTTCTGAGGTTCTCGATGATAAGCAATTAAGTTCTGGTTGGTAGATTGCAATCATTGCATTTGCGTGAGGTTAAATTTCAATATGATTCGGAAGGAGGGCTTTATTGATGTGACAAATTAGCAGCTGGACTAAACACTAAAGGCGATGATGTAATATATAGAAAACCTTCAGTTAAACATATTGAGGGATAAAGAAGTTTAATGGGATATATTATTTGGAGCCTGATAAACTCTAGATGTATGCAGTATATGCTAACTGTATTTGCGTTAGCGAGTGGACCGGGGAGTGGGGATTGGAATGAGGGTTGGGGGTAGTTGATTACAGTAAGTTGTCATCCTGTATAAGTTACTCTATTATTTGAATCTTGATGATTATAGGAGGAAGTGGTTTGAATTGTTGATGTTTATAAGGGGACAGTGAGGTTGAATTCCTGGTCCATCCATTGGATGTCCCAAATATGGAATATTCAATGACATTTTAGTAAATAAATTCAAAAAAGAGAAAGATAAATGACAATGTATTTACGAAAATGCCATTGGATATCCCATGTTTGGGACATCCAATGGATGGACTAGGCAAGCCTCGACTGTGAGTGGAAGAATAGGAAGGGAAGCTAACAGAAAAGGTTGAATCAAAGTTATTCTTCTGTTTCTCTTCTGGATGTATTGTTGTTGACTACTGTATAGAGGCGCTATTATTGTTTAGTAATTGTGGTCAACAAAATCACTTTTTTTCAAAGAATTTTTTGAAAAAACAAAAATGAAAGCTGATTTAAGCTAGCTCTGTAATAATTTTAAGCTGAGATTTCGTTGAGCTAATCTCAGGCAAGTGTGGCAACTGTGCGGATATTTGCCTTATTTCATGTCACTTCATTCTATACTGTCTTAGTTTTGCTAATTGCATTGATTTTATAAAGGACTACATCAAAATAAATTGTGTAATCTTTGCTCTTTTATTCATTTTTGAAGCCAAATCTGTTAGATTAAGAATCATGTGCTTTATAGTATGAATTAAGAACTTTGTGGAAACCAACTTCTTCTTTTGTCTCTTTGTGTGTGTGTGTATTTGCATCTTTCTTTTTTTTCATGGCTTGTATCTTCACTTTCTCCCAAATTTAACTCAAGTGATTGTTCTTAGTTAGTTCCATTTAAGTATCTGTATATTTATTGGGAAATCTACCTTTGACCAGTTATAAATAAGAAAATTTTATTTTACTATAAAAATTCTACTTATGCTTGGAGAGTGAGATCAGGGAGACCCTGGGGGGCATCGATGCGAAGAGTGGAAGAGTGGGATTGGGGAGGTTGTAAACGAGGTAGGAGACCGAAAATGACTTGGTGGGAAGGAGTTAGAAAGGATTTGAAACAGATGGATTTACAGGAGAATGAGGCCCTCGATCGTAGGGAGGAGGAGGAAAATATGTGTGCATGACTTCTCGGAATTATCACTTTTGGTTCATGTTAGCCAACCGCACTTATGGGACTAAGGCTATGATTGATTGAAATATTCTATATGCTTGAATAAGTCATGTGAAGAATATTATTTTCTATATACTGAAATGGACGTCTTTCCCTTTGGAAGATCAGTTACTTCCCAAGTTTCATTTCCTTCCAATGCACTCTTACTGGAACCAGATTCTGTGCAGTAATATCTCTGTTCTTATTCAACTTGCCCTGAGCATAAACTTTGCTTGATTCTTTGGGTTGTGTTGATGTTGTGATAGTTGTAGCATGCCCTAGTTAAGTTTAAAAAGTTGTTAAGTAGTAAAAAAATTCTTTGGTAAATTAAGGTTCTGATATTCACTGAATCTTCTGTCTCTCACTTTTTTCATTTTATTTTTATTTTTTTAATATCATGTTACATAGTCTTTTCTTTATTTGTCAGTCTTTTCTTCACTTGTCAGTTATCTTATGTTGCAGCTCATCCATTTGCACAATTGTGTAGTTTTTTACTGGGGTTTGTTGTGATAAACAGGAGAAAGGTTCAGATGAAGTTGTACTCAAGGCAATGGGCAGAGCGATCAATAAAACTGTGATGATTGCTGAACTTATTAAGGTAAGTTGGGTGTGCAGCCTGTGATCTTTCAAAACTGACAGTAATAATTCTTGGGGAGTTGGTAGTGTATGCTATATGTGCAATAATTATAAATCTACAGAATTTATGCTATCACCAACTTTCAAACTGTTTGTGCAAAGCTGCTGGTCTCTGAAAATTTCAAGTCAATTCTTATGACAAGTCACGGAAAATAAATTTTACTCCCTTCCCTTTTGTTCTTCTTGTTTCCTGAAATGGTGTTCCTAAATTTTCTTTTAGTTAAAAATCTCTCCACCAATTTTCTTCTTTTTCATTTGGGGAATGTGCAAAATATTATTACTCATTCTATTTTCCACCCAATTTTTAAACAATTGAGCGTGAATTTTACTAAAATTATTATTTTTCATGCAAAGTAATTTTTTTCCCTCTCAAATTCTTACATTTGTTTTGTTTTATGATTTTGGAGTTGTATTTAAATGCTTATGCCTATTGTGTCATCTATTGAAAAGTTTAAAACTAAACTTTTTTATGCTGAGTGCAAAGTTTTGAAATTTTACCATATTGTGCTTATGAAAAACCCCTTGTGAAAAACACCTTGAAGTATATATTATACTTGTTACTAAGAATTTTCTATGCTCTTAACTTGGTTCAGAGAAGGATTGTGGGCCTCCATCAGAACACATCCATTGGATCAACTGATATTACTGATCACTATGAGCCATTAGAAGAAGGCCTTGAACCGTATGAAACATTAAACCATAATGGTTTCTGAGCTCACATACTAATGTTGCCTTTGTTTGTTTGATTATTGTGTCAAGTAATTTTATTGCTTTTCTTTGTTGCAGCAAGGATATTACTCGCCATGTCTCTATGATTACAATCACGTTGTCAATGAAAGAGCTGGTAACATCATCTACTGGGTAAGACTACTATTAGTATTTTCTGGTGATGTAGTGATCACAGGCTGTTGCCTCTTTATATTCTTTGATAGTCTAGAATTGCTGTTACGGCTCTTCTTTCACTTAAACTAGTTAATATGTATGGATACAATATTTCATCTGGCTGCCAGTGAAAAAGGTTTGCGCAATATAATTTGCATCTCTCCACAATCTAAGCATACCCATTCTAAAAACCTTCTCAACTTTTATTTATATACTTCAATATCTTTCAATAATCTCTTTGTATTTCATAATTTATTTGATATATTATATGAAGTACACTGAATTCTGGCCTAAAAACCTTCTGATTTGAGTGTATGATTAAGAATTAATGATATCATTTATTCAGATAATTTTTGAACAAATAATATCAGAAAAAGAGTCCATTAGAACCTTCTTTCTCCATCTTTTTGTATGTGCGGAAACAAAGTTTATACTCCATCCCTAACAGATTGCAACAGAGAGAATATGTTACTTTTTATCGTTTTTGTCCTTTTTGAGAGTATAGTTTTAGAGAAATAAAATAAGTGGAACCAAAATGAAATTTTTGTGAGAGTAAAATGGTTGTCCCACAGACCATTTATGGAAAAGAAATGTTGCAATCTTTTGGGGATGGAGGAAATGATATTTAATGCATATTATATTTTATGAAATATATCTCACGTGATGTCAATTTAGCTAGTATGCCATATGTGTTACTTTTAAAAGACTGAGAAGATCAGTTTCCTACTTTCCTTCTTTTGGAAGAGAGACAAGAGACCTTTTTGACTTATTGGAATTTGGAATACAATTGTTAGTGTTAAAAAATGTTACCAAATGTTGCAAACTTGCAACCCTGTTAGCTAGTTTTGGATTCTGCTTTTAAAACACAAATACCAGATTTTATTTTTTATTTTTTTTGTATTTGCATGCTTCAGATCAAATCGGACGATCTCTGATCTGGTTGGTGAAGTGTGGATCTCCGGTGTATTATTTACCGGTCGTTTAAATTTAGTACTTTGAATATCTTATTTGGTTAGATATCTTGTTTGTGCTTGTCGGCTCTTTATCTCACTCGCTGTTCCCCCTTTAGATATCAGCCGCCTATCCCTGCGGACCAAGTGAGGCCATCTAATAATTTCGATAATGAAGGAGGTAATTCTTTTTTACCAGTAATTACTCTTTCAAGTACTTTACGAATGAAAATATTGAGTGACACATCATTTTAAAATCACAATGAGATATGTCAACAGTTCTATTTTATCTTAAGGCCCATATTCTATAGTCCCCAATCTCCAAATTTTCTCACATGAGGGTTTGACATGGAGATTAGTAGTAATAGAAATTGAAAATTAGAATATGAAGAGATACAGAACAAGAACTTGAGAAAGTACTGGGAAGTGAATGGCAGAGGACTGGAAAATGATTATTGGATTGTGGTATTTAATTCAGGGTAAGTATATTTGCAGCCCTAGGGTTTGGATATAAACATTCACTATTCTATAAAGTCTATTTCAGGTTGAGCACTATAAGTCAATAATGGGACTAACTGTAGGTAATCTTCTCATTACTTTGGTTTTTTTTTTTTTGTTGAGCACATATTGGGCCTGTGCCGAGCACATATTGGGGAGATTGTCATTTTTGAATAACATGAAAGTTTATATAATGACTGAAGAAACAAAATTTTCTTTGACATAAACTTTGAAAGTCCTTAAGTCTCTAATCTTTGTTAACCTCATTCTGCTAGAATTGCTTGAATGCAAGTATATTAGTACACTGATGTTATTTTGCTCCTACAACAGAGGGCTCACCTAATATGAGGGGTAGGGGACGTGGTGGCCGAGGCAGAGGCAGGGGGAGAGGTATTCTCAAAATCTCTCTATTTTTGTTCCTTATTTTGTTTTGTTTATGCCCAATGCCTTATTGGTTAAGGCACTATATTGAGTTTCTCGATTGTCTCACAATTTATTGTTTTTCTAAGTGCATTAATTCGGGGAGTTCTATTTTATACAGGAATTTATAATGGTGGACCAGGAGACTATGAGGGAGAAGGTTACTATGGTGGCAGAGGATATGGTGGCAGAGGTCGAGGTCGTGGTAGAGGTCGCAACTTTAGGGGGCGAGGAATGGGGTATGCTGCTCAGGGATCTGGTGGCTATTATGACTATGGTGAAGTGGAAGCACCAGTTGCTCAAGGACGTGGTAAGCGAGTATATTATACAGAGTATTATAGTTCATAGTGTCCTGGTGTTTTGATAACTACTTAATGATTTCTTATACAGCTTACTCCTTATTGATCGATTTTTATATTTCCTTGTTTTGATGGCCAGTGAAAGAAATCTATCATCTCATCTTCTTTCATATGCACATTTCGAAACTGAATTTGAAGATAAATTTTTTTTCCCGGTCTTGTTGTTTTCTAGCGTTTTCTGTCTAAATTTAATGCCCTGTCAGTTTTCCCTCACATCCTTTAATTGGATATTTAGTTGATAGCCTTTTTTATTTTTAGGTCGTGGACGTGGTAGAGGATGGGGCGGCGGTCGTGGACGTGGGCGCGGTCGTAATTTCAGGGCTGAAGGTCCACCTCAAGCAGTGGCTGCTTAACCATCGTGGTTGTACAACATTTGGTTTGCAGTTGGAAAAGCTTGAAATCGGATGCCTGCTCTCTCTTGTGTTGTGTTGGTTGCTACTCATGGGCATTTCATTTGTTGTTAAGATGTTGATAGTGTTGCTGCCACCGGGGCACGCAGCTGTGTTTTTGTAGGTCACAGAATTAGGAATTCTCTTATTTATTGCTGACAGAATTTTCTTTCTCCTCTCTCCAAACACCCAAAGAAAGGTTGTATCATTTTATTTTTCTTCCTTTCCCATATAGTAGTAATAATAGAGCAGTACATTCTTTTATTCTTCTTATCTTTTGTTTCCAAAATGATATTTCGTCGATATAAAGGACATTTGATGTCTCTCTCCCCAATTCTTTGCTCCACGGCCGTCGCCGCACACAAGCCATTGTAGGGGTTGTAATTAAAAGAGGTACGGGTGAATGAATTGTAAGGTGATAGCCTGTGTTGCCAAGGACACGGCTTTGAATATGCTTGTGGAGGAATGCCTAGCATGAAGGTTTTATATAACTATGTGGAAGCAACATTGGAAAATAGTCGCGCTGGGAAATTATAATCCCTTGTAAGAGGATAAGTTGTGCGACAATGCAAGAAGGGGTCGGAAAACTTTCATTTTTACTTCACCCATTTACTCAACCAAATACGATCTTCAAATGAAGCAATTTTAAACGATAATGTGAAAGACTAGTACTATAACACCATATACGTACAGGGTACAGACTACAGTGCTCACGAGAAAAACAATACCACAGACTCGTTTTAGTGACAAAGCAAAAACGGAGGGAGTAGTTCATGAAACATGTTAATAATAAAGCACCGGATAGGCGGATACACGATAATCATGGACTTGGACACAATGGATTATTTACTCACTACTAATGAAATATTAAAATATCGATCTTGTTAACTGACAACCTTGGTAACTTTGATACTTTTGTCTGTAATTATTTTTATTTAACGCCTCAGTGCTGCTCATTAGCTTTTGCCTATTGCATATTAAATTGGGCAGAATTCCACTATTACTTATTCACCGCTCTCGATTAATAGTGGGTAGTCTACCACTTGGATAATTTTTAAATTTTGAAAGAAAAAACACATCCCACACGTGGTGATGGGTATTGGATCTTATTAATGTTCCAATGGGTATTGTTCCGATTATTTTCATATTGATGTATTTAATAATGCTATCGTTAATTATGTTTTAATTCATTTTCACCGCGTTTGTGTGCTAATGTAATGTAGTCAAACATGGAGAATTTCGTTTTCATATGTTAATCGTGTGTGATTAAGTTATTATTAAAAATAATAACGTAAATGATAATTTTTCTTAAATGTGATTACCGATGGGGTATAGTATGGTGTAATAAAAAATAATAGTTGTATGAAAATATAAAACCATTGGTATAGTGAAAAAGTTGCCCATGAGAAAATTTGATGGAAAGAGAGAAAAAAAGGGAGGGAGTGCTAAGGAGAAATTTTTTTAACCATTGGTGACAATGGTCCAACAAGTTTACCGGTTAACCCCAATGATTCTCGTCCCTAGGCAAGCACACCAACCCACAACCCAAAATGCCTCTAATTGAAAAAAAAACCCGACAGTTGAAGTCCTGATATGCGCAGCAGACTGCTGCATTTGTAATTATGGAAAATAGATGCTTCAAGAATAGTATTAGGGTCCTTTTAGAGAATGTTCGTAATGTCTGTTGTTCTTTTCACTGTCTTAGTTTTAGGTGGGGGCTATGACCCCTTTTTCCACTTGTCAAAAAAAAAAAGATAAACGCAGCAGACTGCTGCATGGTACTTTTTTAAAAAAAATAAATCATAGTGTGCTTTTGTTATATCCTTGATTCATTTTATCATATCCTTGGTTCATTTTCACCAATCTTACTGTGATTTTTTCATATCCTTGATTCATTTAAGCATATCCTTGTTTCACACTTTAATTTGCAAAAAAAATAAAAAAAATTATCGTGTGATTTTGTCATATCCTTGATTCATTTTATCATATCCTTGATTCATTTTCACCAATCTTACTGTGATTTTGTCATATCCTTCATTTATAAAAAAAAAACTGACTGCCATTTGTCACGTTGGGTCCACCCAATTCTTTTCTGATGCCCAAAATACCCCTTTGCTGCATTGAAGATTTCTCCTACAGTTGTTGGTGTTTAGTTTCTTTTCGGTGTTTGATTTATTGGATTGGAGTAGGTGGTTGTGAAGGTGTTGCGACTAGGGCTATTAATGAGCTGAGTGAGCTCGCGAGCTGCTCGAGCTCGACTCAGTCAAAGCTTGGCCTGGTGGGACTCGGTTCGTGAATAAACGAGCTGTTACACGATCTTGACTTGACTCGAGAGCTCGCGAGCCGACTCGAATAATTTATTTATTATAAATAATGTAATTGTTTTATATATTTCATACTTTAACCGTATTAAAATTAATTTTTTAAATAAAAAAAATCTTTCACATTAACAAAAGCCCAATCCCAAACCTATAAACAAAGATAACTTGTGTGTTAATCTTATTTGGTTTATATTGTTTTATACTTAATAAGTGTGTGATGAAATATTTGCAAGAGTATGAAATTTGGTTTTATGTTTGATATTTACTTGGATTTGATAGAATAGTTTGTTGGAAATTAAAAGTTGAAACTTCAAAATCAAAAGAATTAGAAGTTAGAATCATCGAAAACTAGTTAAACAAGCTTTTACACAAATTTTAAATCTAGCCTTTAATCGAGCCCTTAACTAACTCTTTATATGAGCTCGAGCCTGAATGGGATTTTAAATTCTTATCCCAATGAAATGCCAAACAAAGAATATAGACTATTTATTGAATTCTCACTTTCTAATTCCCACCTTCTAATTCTCATTTTCACTCTCATCCTATATTCCACAAATTCTCATTCCCACATGTCAAACATCTGGAAAATTCCTCAAATAATTTTTTTTTTTTTTTTAAAAAAAACTTACCATTGTTGGGGTGCAATTTGTTGTTGGCGTTTAGTTTCTTGTTGGTGTTTAATTTGCTGAATTGGAGCTGGTGGTAGTGAAGGTGATGTCGAATTGGTGATGGTAGTGGTAATGTGGCAGCAATGAATGTCACAATGAGGTGGCAACAACGACGAAGGACGAGGTGAGGTGATGGCACTAAAGTGGTGTGGTGGACTGGTGGGTAGTGAGTGGTGGAAAGTGGTTAGCTTCTCTCTCCTCATTCTTTATTCTTAATCATAGCTCTAATATAGTACTCCCTTCGTTTTTTTAGATGTTTCATATAATTTTGGCACAGTATTTAAGAGTTGATTGAATTGGATAAAAAGATTGAGTAAGTTAAATAAAAGAGTAAATGTGTGAAAAAAAATTTTGAATAAAAGTAATTTTGGGTGAAAAAATTAAATAAAGTAATGAAAATTACTTTAGAAATGGATAATTCATTAATGTTAAAGTAAATAAAATAGGTAAAATATAAAAAAAAATATTTTTAAATTGGATTGAAATAACTATTTAAAAACATCCCAAAATAAAAATTGGAACAATTTAAAAACCGAAGGGAGTAATATGTACACGTAATTAGGAAATTCTACCTATTAAATTTGGTTACAAAAAGCACATATTTTCACATACTATTAAATTTAGCAAAGATATGACACCGCTAAATTCAAACAAATATTTGATTAGGAGTTTTTGTTGACGTCTAGTAAATCTACAAAAGCTTTCAATTTTACCAATCCTCCTTCATATCAATTCAATCCTAAAATTCCAACAGCAAAAACCCAACCGAGGGCAAAAATCAGACGTGTATGAAGAAATCATTCATTAGCAACAAAATTTCAGACGTGAGCAACAAGCAAAAATACTCTGAAAAGAAATTGTATATAAAAAGTATTTCGCTCATGAATCTCTGCAAAAATACTCAGCAAAGGGAGTAAAGACAAGTCTTGTAACACTAGCAGGAACTACAAACAGCAATACTATTAGCTTAAGCCTTAACACGGTTGTAGAACTTTTGTTTCTCATTTGTTGTCTGGAAGCGACCGTGACCAAACTTGGAGGATGTATCGATAAACTTGAGTTTGATTTCCTCCATGGCAACACGTGAAGTCTGCTTGAGGAGAGATTGCCTCAGGGTCACTACTCTCTTCTTAGGGCCAACACAGCACCCCTTGATCAAAATATAATCATCTTTCACCACACCATAGTGGGGGAATCCACCCATTGGAGTGATATCCTTCTCAGTCCTGAACCAATATTATTTAGATGAGTTGAACTTTTAAAATAAATAACGGGTGAAATTTGAATTAATTGAGATTTGTATTACTAGAAAATGACGTGCACAGCAACACTGTAAGTCTACGCATAGAATGAATAAAAAATTACCTGTCATATTCGGTCATTGCGGTGTGAGATTCTTGACCAGCCTTTCCAAGCTTGTAAATTTTCTTGTTCATCTCAGTACGGTGATGGTACCCATTTTGACCAGCTCTGGCCACGGTGTAGGAAACTCTAGCAGGATGCCATGCACCAATGCAAGCAACCTTACGCAGACCCCTGTGAGTCTTACGGGGAAGACGGGTTACACCCCAACGGGTCACAACACCTTCATAACCCTTACCCTTAGTGACACCAATGATGTCAATCATCTCATCCTTTTGGAAGACGGCATCAATTGGAACCAACTTCTCAAAGAAACCGTAAGCAAAGTCAACTTTCTCGGCAATGGTGCCACCATTAACCTGAATTTCCATCAAATGGGCTTTCTTTTGCTTCAACCCCTTCATCTTCCTGATCTGAAAAATGTAACAAGAATATAAACTTAAGGTCAAACTGAGTGCACATGCAAATATAGTATTCCTATGTAACATGAAAACTCAGCAGAAAGATCCAATTTGTTTACCTGGTTGTGAGCCAAAACTCTGATAACAGTGGCATACTTCTTCAGCTTCTCAAGCTGGGACTGAATATCCTTCTTTCCATCATCGCTCTCATACTTCTTAGAGTACTTGGTAAAAGCCTTCTTCTTCGACTTGCACCAGTTCTTGTAAAACCTCCTCCTGAGTTCTTCGCTCAAGTGCTGGGCCCAAACAGTGTTCAATGTACGCAAGCCACGAGGAGTTTTCACGTAACCCACAACACCAACAATTACCATGGGAGGGGTCTCAATGATAGTAGCAGCTTCACAGGTCTCCTTCTTGTGAAGTTCTACGATAAAAAAATGGAAAGCAGTTACATAACTTTAAAGAAAAAGATGACAAAACAAATTCCCGCAAATGGAGAGATGATCAAAAGAATGATTAAGCAAAAATTCAAGACTAAGAACATACTTGACCCTGGCTTTTCAACCTCTCTCATGATGTGGGTCATTCCAGCTTTGTTGCCCAAAAAGGCAGTTAGGTGTGGCTTCTTGCTGGGGTCATCTTTTGGGAAAGCCTTCACTGTGAGCAACAAGCAACAACAATGCAACACTGTCAGATTCTACAACATTTCATGCATTTTCACCATAACAAAACACAGATCAATAATTTCAACCAATACAACACTGAAAATTGGAAAAGGGTCAACATACTAAAAAACAAACAATTCGCACAACACACAAGGGAAGCCTTCAAGATTAGAATGTAGTTCCTTCGATATGATAAGATCCAATACAAGTTACCAGAATAAATGGTGAATGGAAAATGCCAAATTCTGATTCAACAGACATCACGACTAAGTAATATAAAATTCAATGACATCACACGACACGCAATGGATGCCTACATGATAAGAATGTAGTTCCTTTGATAAGATAAAATCCAATACAAGTTACCAGAATAAATGGTGAATGGCAAATGCCAATTCAACAGACATCACGATTTAGTAGCATTACATACAATAAGATGACAAGTAACAGATCACAGCAGATTAAGCTGAAACCCTAAGCACATAAAAATAACAATTTCTGATTCAAACCCTTAACGCATTCATACCAATTGGCTAATTATAACAAAACTGGCTCAAACCCTAATAAAAAAAACACAAATCAATTAAACTAATAGAATGAAGGATGATTAACCTTTTCCTCTGTGACGGGAAGCCCTCTTCCTTGGAAGGAACCCAAGGGAACCGTGCCTGGGGTGCTCAAACTTCCTGTGCGACATATTCCTCCTTTCTAACCTGCATCAACAAGTCACAAAAATAAATATATCAGTTTAATAGATTTAATCAACCTTATTATCAACTAATCAGTTCAATGGATTCAATCCAACTAATTTTCAAGTTAACGGTATCAACACTTTCCTCAATTAAATCCGCAAAAAGTCGATTTTAACAGAACTTAAATTAGAGGCACTGATCAACAAAAAAACACATCTTTGGCACATTCTAATTCGTGTTACACATACAAATTGAACATCATAAAGATTACTACCACATTTAATTTAAATTAAGCATTTTTATCTAACCTACTCGTAGCATAGATTGCAAATCTTAATTCCATTTTTCGCAAAACAATCAAAAATACTTTAAAAATGAAATATCTCACACAATCAAGGATAAATCAGCTCAAAAACTAAGATTCATGTCATTCATTTCAAAATTCAAAGCAATTCAAACATGAAACAAACATAAACGAGTACAAATCGACCCAAAAAGCGAGCAAATATCAAACCAGAACACGAACAGAAATGGAACGAATACGAACCAAAATCAAGCAAACAAAAATGAAGGAAGAATACAATCGAAATGAGAAAATTAAAGCAAAGAAATTGAGAAGAATGTAAAGAATTTACCTGTTCAGGCTAGGGCTTTGGTTTGAGTTGTGAGGCACTTGTGAATTTGAGGCAGTGAAGGGTTCGAGTTAGGGTTTTTATGTTACAAACTACTATTTGTAAATTTGGGCTATTGTAATTTGGGCTATTGTAATTTGGGCCTTTGTAAATATTTCTATGACATACATTTAGGGGCAATAGGTCTACTATCGCAAATTCTTAGGTGATTCCGAGACCATATTTCTCATTATGGTTCCGCACAAATATTCATGTTCGAAAATACAAATGTTAATGTTTAAAAATACAAATGTTTATTTTCATATATGAACATTTGTATTTGAAAATGAACATTTACATTTAGTGATGAATATTTGCATTCGAAAATGAACATTTGGAAATTGACAGTTGCATTTGGAAATAAACATTTGTATTTTTGGACATGAATATTTGTCCGGGACCATAATGAGAAATATGGTCTCACGGGGCCACGACCATAGTAGAATTTGCGCATTTAGGGGTGTTCATTAGCGGCTAACCGCATTTACGAGTCATTTATTTTGCGGCCCATAACTCATCTCGTTAAAGACGGGTACCCAATATGCGAATACTCGTATTTCGCGGGTCGGGAAAGCAGTAATCCACAAAATTTTTGGACATTTTTCCCCTTTAGTTGTAACTTGTAAGCGTGTATTTAACTATTTCGTATCTTCCTACCTACTGGCCTATTGCCTACAATTCAAGTAACAAATTATTACATACTAATTAGTAATGATATACTACTAATTACCAACAAAATAACCCAAAAATTCGCTACTAATTGCTAATTAGTACCAAATCAACCAGAAATTCGCAATTAACTGTAACCCATTAAAAACTCATATCAATTACATTATTATAACCCATAATATTGCATCAATTGTAACCCCAAAATTCATTTAAATTCAACCAAATTAAAAATCACAATTACAGTGTTAGAAATTGAACAAGGGGGAAGTAACGGATAATCACTCCAAGGTACAGAAATTACGCTTTCCTATTAGTTTAATTTCGCCCCTCTAGGATCAATAGGTTACCACGAAATAACTAACGAGATACAATGGAGAGAGCAACTCACTTTGTTGGTCTTCAAAGTGAATTAAGAAAAGAAACTTTGTGAGTAATTTGTAATGAACACTCTAAGAAAAGTTTGTAAGAAATTTCTGAGAGAAAGCAAGTAACAAGCAGGTAAGCTTAAGAGATTTCTCTGTACTTAGCAAATGAATCAAGTGCAGCTATTTATAGGCACTTAGGAACAATTCAAACAGTCAAATTTAAGCTTGTAGCCCCCACAATTAATGCACAATCACTTTATTCTCATATCAATTGAATTGCAACAACTCTAAACTGATTAAATCACCATAATATTGCTTTAATAAGGCTTACAACAGACAAAATATCAACGGGCAAAAGATCGGACCAAACCGCAAAGAGCAACCATGAGCATAGCAACAATGCGTGACTCACGCATTCTATTAGCATGATTAATGGTAAAACTGAGTAACAATAAAAAAAACACAGCTTACAAAGGATATATTTCACACAATCAAGGATAAATCAGCTCAAAAACTAAGATTCATGTCATTCTTTTCAAAATTCAAAGCAATTCAAACCTGATTCAATAAAACAAACATAAACGAGTACATATCGACCCAAAAAGCGAGCAAATATCAAACCGGAACATGAACAAAAATGGAGCAAATACGAACCAAAATCAAGCAAACAAAAATGAAGGAAGAATAAAATCGAAATAAGAAAATCGAAGCAAATAAATTGAGAAGACCGTAAAGAATTAAACCTTTTCAGACTAGGGTTTTGGTTTAAGTTAGGAGTAGGGCTGTTCAAAAAAATTCCGATTCGTGATCCTGCCAATCCGATCCGATTTTTTTGGATATCCGATCCGGTTTTTAGATTTCGGATCGAATATCCAAAAAATCTGGTTACATTCGGATCACGATTTCCAGAATTTCGGATATCCGAATTATCCATTTTTAAATTTTTAGATTTTGAATGTTGAGTATTGGGCTTGGCCCAAAATCTAGATAATTCACTAATGTTACTCATTAGTCAGTAACTTAGTACCCTCTCACTCCACTCCCTCAATCTGAAACCCTAACACTCTCACAACTCACAAATCAGTAAGTCACAACTCGTCACTCTCGACTCTCTCATGTTCTCATGGCACTCAGCACGACAGTCGTTCGCCGCCACCGCCGCTAAGGCACCGTAGATCCACCGCCGCTAAGGCACCGTAGATCCACCGCCGCTAAGGCACCGTAGATCCACCGCCGCTAAGGCACCGTAGATCCACCGCCGCTAAGGCACCGTAGATCCACCACCAGTCCGCCACCATCATCCTTCAAACGTCATTGCACTAAATCTAGTTTCCAGATTGATATATGTTTGTTGCTTTTGTTGTAATTTCTTTGTTTAATTTTTTCGTTGATTTTTATGAGCACATTGCACTAATGTTTTATTAAGTTATATCTTTTTGTTTGATGATAATCTATTTTTATGACATTTTTTTGAATTTATATTGATACTTTGATGATAGTATGTTTTTATTTTAATAAGTAATAGTAAGGCAAAGTATTGTTAAGTGGTGAGTGTTAATCCTTTTGCCCACAATTCATTGTCGATTTGTCGCTTATTTTATTTACTTATGTCAATGGATACAATAAGTTGTTGGTTGCATCATAGAATCTATCCAGTGATATGAGCAATGAAGAATTATTTTTTTTAATGTTTTTTCATAATTATTCTAAAATCTTGTAAGTAGTATTTAAGTATTATATTTGGAAAGACAAAAAAGAAAAAAAAAATAAAAACTAAAAATTGAAATCGGATCAATTGGATATCCGGATAACCGACTCGAAATTCCGGATATCCGAAATTTCGGATATTTGACTTTTTTTGGATCGAATTCAGATCTTCATTTTACCGATATGAAAATTTTCGGATATCCAAAAATTCGGATCGGGTCAGATCGGATTATCCGAAATGCTCACCCCTGGTTGGGAGGCACCTGTGAGTATTGAGGCACTGAAGGATTTGATCTAGGGTTTATGTTACAAACTACTCTTTGTAAAAATTAGGCTATTTGAGCCTTTGTATGTATTTGCATGACATACAATTAGGCCATGTTCTTTTGGGCTAAATTAGGCAGAACTGAACTAAACTGAAATTGACTGAAGTTGGCTGAACTAAAGTATGGTGAGTTGAAGTTGGTTGAACTGAACTGAAGTTGGCTGAAATAGTTGAGGTGAGCTGAAGTTTAGTTTTATAATTAATTAATGTTATATAATAAATATGATGATGAGAATAATAAAAATTGTAGTATTGCTGCTACCACTACTACTATTACTAATACTAATAATGATGATGATAAATAAATAAATAAATAAATAATCAATAAATACAAATAAGTGAAACAATATAACTAATGATATTAGTAATAATAATAAATAAATAATAGACATAAGTTAATGAAACAATATCATTAATAATAGTAGCAATAATAATAATAAATAAAGGGAAATTCTAAGCCATAACTAAGGGTGCTTATCGAGCGAGTCGATCACGAGCTGGGGGTTGCTCCACTCGTGCTCGTTAGTTATCGAGTCGAGCCGAGCCGATCACGAGCTGCTCGTCTAATGGTTAAGCCCTCTTGAAATCTACATTTTTTTGAGAAAATTGTTKACTAYATTTTCAATTCTTTACATAATTTTTTTCTTTTATAGTGTATTAATTTAGTTTTATAAAGTATGAATAGAAAATTATGTTTTCAAATATATAATGTAAAAAATTATTGATTTTTATGCAAAATTATCGAGTTTCGAGCTCATTCGAGCGAGCACGAGCCAACTCGAGTCGAGCGTTGACCGAGTTGAACACGAGCTGCTCGCGAGCTGCCCAGCTCAATAAGCACCCCATACCTATGAGGCTTGGCACTTTCCAAGCTGTATTTAAGCTTTTTGAAAGTTCTAAGCTGTGCCCATGAACTGCTTTCATTTTATCAGCTATACCCCTCCCTAATCCCTCCGTTAATTTTCTGTTAAAAAAACGTTAACTTTATATAAATAAATTTTGAAAAATAAAAAACCATACATCCTCTATCTTCCCTCCACCACTAATAACCCTCACCAAAACCCCAAACCCCTCCCTCCTCCCTCACAACCACCCCARCGCCACCACCAACCYCACCACTTATCCCAACCAACGCCACCATGAACCCCAGCCTAGCCACGAACCTTAGCCACAAAGCACATCCACGAACACCACCGCGAAGCTTGGCCGCAAAGCCCAGCCACGAACCCAACCCACCCACGACTATCACACCCTATTTCCATAACTCACCTAGCCACAAAGCCCAGCCATGAACCACAACTTACCCATGACCCTATTTCCACAACTCACCTAGCCACAAAGCCCAGCCATGAACCACAACTTACCCATGACCCAACCCCTTGTCGAACCCCCCAATCACCACCAATTCTCAATCGAACCACCACTAACCTAATCGAATTCACCATCCAAATCGMGCAAATCGTACAATAATCCAAWTTGAGCAAAGATTCGAATAATTTTTTTTATCAAATTTAGCAATTTAATCACTGAAAAATGGAGCACATCGAGCAAGGGTTTGGTAGTAGTCGCGGTTCAACCAAGGTTTGATAGTGGCGATTGGTGATGGGAGTCGAAGGCAGGCGATAGTAATGGCAGTGAGGCTGGGCAAGGTTGGTGATGTGTGACGGTGTATGGTCGATGGCGAAGGAAGGGGGTGCGAGCGAGTGGTGCGAAAGGGGTTGAGTTACTGGGTGGTTAGGGGTGAGTATTGGATGTTGGGTTCAAAGGGTTGGGTTGCTGGTGTATGTCGGTCGAAGGTGAACAGGAGAAAGAAAGAGGGTGGGGTCGCAAGGTGGGGTGGTGCATGAAGGTGGTGATGGTGGTCGCACGAGAGAGTGAGCAAGGTGTGTGGTGGTGGCTATGGGGAATGGGTATTTTATTTATTTATTTTTTTTAAAAAAAGATTAAGTTAATAGTTTTTTTTTAACAAATGTTAACAGAGGAATTAGGGGAGGGGTATAGGTGATTAAAAGAAAGTAGTTCATGGGCACAACTTAGAACTTTCAAAAAGTTTGGATACAGCTTGGAAAGTGCCAAACCTCATGGGTATATCTTAGAATTTCCCATAAATAAATAAAGGGATATTATCCAAGGTAACCCTGAATTATTCAACCTTTTCCAAAATAGCTCTGTCTGTGGTAGCCCTGAACTTGTAAAAACACAAAATTTTGGACTTTATTTAACAGAATGTTAACGGACGTTAATTTGTTTCTTTTTCCTTCTTCCTTTCCAGTCTTCTCTTTCTTCTTCCTTGCATCTTCTTCTTCCCAACCCAGTTTTTGCACATCATTAGAAAAATGGAATGGCTCAAAATGCGACTACAATCACCAATATGTTCTTTCATCGTCTCAAATCAATCAATTTGCAGCAATTTTGGAGTTTCATTTCTGTGAAAATTTGCGTTGATTGCGAGAGAATTAGAAGAAGAAGAATCGAGAATAAGGAAGAAGAAGAGTCAAAACGATGAAGTTGGGAACGATTTGAGACGATGAAAGAGCAAAGCGTCGTCGTAGAAGTTTAATTTGCCCATAAATTTGCCTAGTAATTTGAGCACCTTGCCCAGAAAATTTTCCAATTTGAACCAACCCAATATATAACCCACCAGCACCCATTCCCTTCGAATTTTGCCCAGAAACACAAACTATTTTGCCCAACAAGTGAGACGACGCAGTATGTTAGATAATCTATTGCCTTCGAAAATAGCCCAGAAACACAAACTTCGCAATTTTAACTTATTTCTAAACATTTTTGCAAATTTTCGGAGTTTCTGATAATTTAAATAATTTTGTAATAATCAATTAAATTATAAAAACAGCTCCAAAAATTACGAAATTTTAACAAAAAATACTCTATTTTACACGGATTTTTAAATATCTTTTCCATAATTTTTAACTTATGGATAAATACTTATGAATTTCTTAAGCAAAACGCGCAATCGAGCAAAACGGAACATTCCGGAAGCTTTCGGAACATTCCAGGCCCGTTGCTTGCTCCCCAAGGATGTCTAGACACATCTTCTAGCTTCCTTAGTGTGGATGACAATATATAACGCGCAAAATAAATTTTAACCAAAAATAAACTGGTGCATATTTTCAAAAAAGGTAAGAAAATCAAACAAATTAGGCAGGCAAATTTGGGTGCTGTTGCGCCCAAGTTTGCTTTCCTTTTATACGGCTTTGCCTATAAATAGGCAACCCCACGGCTCATTTGAACAACTTTGAAACCTTTGAACTTCGAAAGTTCTAACAACTTTTCACACTCTCTAACACCTCTACTCTCTCTCTCTCTCTCTCTCTCTCTCTCTCTCTCTCTCTCTCTCTCTCTCTCTCTTTTTCTCACTACTCTTCTTCACTCAAAAAACTTTTCAAAAGTTCTTTCAAATTCAATACACATTTACATACTTTCAATTCAAGAGATTAAAGCATTCGAGGCACTTCTTCGAGGATTGTTCGATCGTTCTTTGTTGGTATTCAAGATAATAGTCTTGGCATGCATTAAACAACTCGCCTAGTAACGTTTGAACTACTAAGTATTAATACAAAAATCTGTGTTGTTCATTATTACAATTGGTGAATTTGCAGTGAGAGCGAGTAGAGGCCGCTGGATGCAGGGGGGTGTTGTGCACTACTTCGCCCTTACCTTTGTCACTTAATCCAGGCCATGACCTCGGTGCACGACTAGACAATTGAGTCCTTCGCCTTGCTTTATGCAATTATAGGCAAGGCTTAAAACGGGCTCCGTAGCTTCCCGAAAGAAGCGCGATGGCGACTTCCTCTATTTGACTTCGAGTATCCACAACTCTAAGGTGCATTGAGGTCCTCAACTCTAAGGTGCAATCATTAGAAGCTACAAAGGAAGAGCCATCGCAAAAGATCAATGGTGTCCCTTCACCAATCGAGACTGAAATTGTGGGAAAACTTGGCCGCAAGAAGAATGACACGATCAACCCATTAAAGGAAGTGTCAAATGTCAAGGATGCTGAAACTGTTAAGCATCCATCGAACCGCCGTCAATACACTCCACTAGGCATGACATACAAACAAACATTGGATAGCCCTACTCCTGATTCGCCCATGGAAAAAATAACAAAATGGTGGGATGCTAACAAATATTGCGAGTATCATAGAGGTAATGTCCATGCAACTGAAGAATGTTACCAGCTTAAAGGCATAGTGCGTCATGCGAGTGAAGACGGACGCCTTCCTATCCTTCCCGAGGGTAAGAAGCCAAGCATTTGAAGCAAAGCAGTCACTAGCAGCACCTGCAGTTCACAACAAAGGCGAAATGAGCAAGAGTCAATAAATTTCTAGCATAGGTTGAGTCGAAGAGTCCCTCCACCTAGATTTACTTTCCCCACTTTTGTTTCTCTTTTTGAGTCTATGTCATTAGGAATAAAAGTCTTGTCATCACATTAGCCTTCCACATTAATAAATTTCTTTTTCTTTTACATTCATTTCTTAGCTTTTCATGTTCTTCAACTTCGGTGATGAAATGCTAATCAACACATGACCTCACAAAAAACAAAAAATGATAAAGCAAATTTTGAATAAATTGAGCATGCTCGAGAGGCCTTCTTTCATAGCTCCACAAAAACAATCCTTCCCCCTCCATGCACACTATCAAAAGTACAAATCAAAGAAAAAATCCCTAACAACCCCTTTGAACCTTCTTATGTAAACCAATACAAAAGAAGCAAAAATTTTTTCATACCTACATCATGCTACCCTATAAGGTGCCAAAACGACACGAAGCAAAGCAAAACAAAGTAGAAACCAAAGACAAGCCGTGGTTTAGACAATACAAAAAAGAAAAGAAAAAAGAGAGATCCAACAAAAAAAATTCAAAAGGGAAAGTTTCAGCAACAAAATGTGACAAAGTCTAAGCCCAGCTTCACACCATGCAAAATTCACAAAGAAACATCAAAGCAAACACAAAGGCGAACATACATTGCAGCAAGTTCGCCAAAAGCCTCACACCCCACACCCAGCCTACTTTACAACCAAAAAAGCCCTCTCCCAAACGAGCATATTGTCCAAGCTTGGCTAGTTCGTTACCCCACAAGGTTTCATCCTAGGAAAAATGAGGCATCACTTGCACACACGACCTCATGAACTACGATCGGTCTGATTCCACTTGGATACGTAGGTAGCCTTTTCCCGAGGTTCGACCAAATTAATAAATAAAAATAAAGAGGTCATTCTCATCATCGTGTTGGTAAGATGTTTTCTAGAAGCCTGAAGCACAACTTCTTAGTCTAGAACTTGACATAGGCTCGAGTTTGAACCAACATCTGTTAGCTAGCCACATCAATCCCCTCATCTTGTCACCCCTAGTCACAAAATTGAGTCCTTTTTGTTTGGTAGATCCCTAGTCTTTCTATCTACAACCTTTAGGACTCTCTTACTCTTCCTCATGCAATCATGCCATCAGGCTCTTGCTCATGTAGTCAAAATCGCACATCAGTCAACTCTAACAAGCCGTGGGGGGCTTTGCTTCAATAGTGTCGCAACATAATGTTTACTTCACAAAGCTCGGGGGGCTTGCATCGTCAAATAGGTCCTCATTACATGTTCCTTTATTGAAGGAGCAATGGACTCAAGTTCCTGACTTGAGTGGTCACAACCAAATCCAAAAGTAGCAGGCATGGCACATCAGCGGTAACTCCAATAAGATTGGGGGCTTGCAATGTCATTAGAGTCTCCATGCATGCAACTAACTCTACAAGGCATGGACATAGTTCATTGAGGGTCTTACATTGGCATAAAAGTTCTCATTCTAACAATACACTCTCTTCCTGAGGGAGCACCAAACTTAAGTTTCTGACTTTAGTATATAGCTTTGCTACATGTTGAGCCTTAATTAAGCATCCTTAGGCAAATGCGTGACTACTTGTGCCCGACAAGTTTTCGCATTGATCTTCGTACTACCACTCAAAGTCATTAGGGGTTTACAACAAAAGCAGCAAGCCTCTTACATTTAAAGCACATTCAACTTCAGCAGATCAAGGACCTTGTGCGCTTCCTATGCCGAGAACATATTCGTAACCATGCTCAACCAATGTCATGCTCTTCAACAAGCAACAAACTCAAGTTCATGACTTGAGTCAGCACTGTCTCGGCATATCAAAACCGGGGGGGGGGGGGGGGGSTCATAGTTGAAAAAGAAGACCTACAGGTGGCCTATGACATTTGCGTGATCGTTCATTAAAGCTCCTAGCACACTAGGTCCAAGTCCTTGCCGACCTTTACAACTACAGCAAATACAAATCAACTCAACACCGCAAAAAGGCTCCAGACACTAAAGCTCCCAACACCGTGAAGGTTCACATACAACATCATCGCAACAGAAGAAGCTCTTCATCATAATGTGGGGGCAGTCATTGCACCAATGATTGCTACACAATGCTTCTTCCTACACAGCTCGCAAAGGAAGCTTTCAACTCAACGTCTTCAAGATCGCATAATGTTATTTACCAAAAAAAAGATCGCAAAACGTCTTGAGCTATCCTCCGTCCCAAATCGAATACTTTGAATTTCGTCTTACGAGAACAAACTTCTCTCCAGACTTAGCCAAAGTGAAGGCTTCTGTAGACACCCAAAAGTGTCTCCTCAAATTGAATAACCGATGAGGAAAGTACGACATTTGGAAACAGATTTGATTCCGAGAATTGTGACAAAATCCATAAATCAAACACATTTGCCTGAGTTGAATTAAAGTTGAGTTCGAAATCTTACACCAAGGGCTCAATAATAGGCGGAAAATATTTATTTTAATTATTTTCTTTTTTTAGGTCAGTTTTCTTAGCAAAACGATTATTTAGAATTAATTATAAAGTTCGTTTCTAAAATTTTCATTCTCATCATATTCTTTCATTTTTCTAAGTTTTCCACTTATTTTTCTGAGTTCGCCAATATTTTTAAATAATTTTATTGATTTTTCTATGATTTTCTATGATTTTTATAAGTTTGCGAAAATGATTTTTCAAAAACAAATATATTCAAAATTCTAGAAGGTTAATCTTGATCTCCAAGGAAGCCAAAATTAGATAAAGGATAATTCTCGGATAACATATTAGATCCAAAAGATATAGATGCAAAAATTCCCAAAGATATCAGACGAAAGATAGATAGAATTAGTCTTTGCTATCTTATCCTTCGTATACGTTATAAATACATGATTTTCGTGCTTAGTCAAACAACAACAAAAAAATCAGCTTCGATCAACGAAAATCATCATACGAAGAGCATATCAAAGCTCTCAAAAGTCTCTCTHTCATTCAAATTCAATCCACAAACACAAACCACTCTCAAAATCAATAGTCCCTCGAATTCATCGCAGCTTTCGAAGTCGTATATTTTCGGATTTAGGTACAAATTCTGAGGTTATTCAATCAAACTCTCTCTCTTATCTTGTTATTAATTTTGATTAATATAGTACATTGAGTTTCATTTTGCTTTTGGTTTTCAATCATGTAAATTCATTCGTTTTCAATCATTTTCGACTTATCGCAATCGCTTTAATTATAATAATTGTCAATTCTAAGGATTTCCTTTGTTGTGATAAGCGATTCAATTGGAAGCAGAGATTTTGATGCACTAATATTTGTTTGCATTTGTATTGATAGCAATACAAGGTGAGTTGATTTGTATATAATTGAGTTTTCGATTCGTGTGTATTGTTATTCTTTATTTTTGTACATATGATTCTTTTGATTGCCTAATCAATACCAGAATTTGCTTAAATCACATTAAATTCAGATAAATTATGGATGAACGGACACCATATTAATTTGATTAATTAGAAGTGATCACAATTATTAGGCTAACAATCGATGCTTATATAATTGAAATCAACTATTGTAGCAATACTAGATTAATGCGGTTTTTAAAGTTAAATCAAAAAGCTCTTTGAATTCAATTATTATGATTTGTGGAATTACAATGAGACCGAGTAGAGGCTGCTACATGCATGTGGATTGGGTCAAAGATCTAGTCCGTACCATGCCCCGAACCCACACTCTGGTTACCAGACCTAACAGTGAGACCATTGGTTTGACACCAGTGTTTTGGGTTGATGTATTGTATTAATATATGGTTTTTCTCCCCATTCTCTTGTTATTTTGAATGGTTTTTGGCCTTCTTAAAGCCCTCCTTGCTACTAGTATGTTTGTTTAGTGTTTGAATGAGTTTTAGGTTGCTTTCATTGATTTGGAGTGATTTTGGACTCATTTGCGAGCACTACGGAGCTTTGAGAGGAGTAGCAAGGAGTAGAGATAGTCATGTGTCAGATCTGGGCAGGGTCTAGGTGGATCCAGATCCGACCCATGTTTTTTTGAATGATCCATATCCGCCCCAGATCCATTGGGTCTAGAAATTTAAGATCCATACCCAGATCCGCTGGATCTAATGGGTCTTGGGTCTTAAAATGGGTCTAATGGATCTTCCATTATATAATTTTTTAAGAAAAAATTAAACATACAAATTAGTAATATACTATGTGTTAACATTATACAAACTAGTGATATATAGAAACTAGAAAGTGACTAGCTTATTAATCTTATTTTGAGAAAACCCTAAAAATAATATAAGACATGAAAGAAACATTATATAATTTTAAATATATGGGTCTGTGGGTTGGATTTGGATCGGATTTAGATCTCGACTAATTGGACCCAGACCCAAATCCATTTTTTGTAGCGTAGATCCAGATCCGACCCAGATCCAATGGGTCTAAAAAATTCACACCCAGACCCTTAAAAATGGATCTGGATCTTTAGATCTGGGGCGGGTCCTAGACCCATGACCATCTCTAGCGAGGAGCTAGGAGTGGAGCTACGGACATATGCTCACTCTTTTGGTCATACATCAAGTTTCGTATGTCGAATTAGTGTGATTCAAGTTGCATTGGAAACTAGACTTCAAGAGCTTCGATTTGATAGGTCAAATGTATAATTTGGACCAACAGAGCCCGAGTTATGGCCCGTGGAAGATAGCCTAGTGAATTTGCCGCGTATAGATCAGACCTCAAACTGATCGGTTTGACTTAAACCGATCGGTTCAGGATCGTTTTTGCCAATTTAATTATTCTCTTTTAGGCTGATTTATTGAGGGATAGGATAGTCTTTTTTTAGCGGCTCATTTAATTGAGAAAATCAGAAGTATAAGAAGGGAGGAATCTTAATTTTGTAAATCACTTAGATTATTAGAGACTAGTTTTTTATGCACGCGATGCGTGCACTAATGTACAAAATTGTAATTTATAAAAACAGTTCTTTATAAACTATGTACTCCGTATTACAAATTAAAATAATGTTGTGATATAACAGTTATGATTAAGTTTATTACTTAACCACTAATTTTATGGGAAATTTCTAATCAATTCTGGAGATTGATTTTATAAATCAATCCAGTGACATATTTATACAGGGTTTCGTAATTATGTGCAACTTTTGGGATCAAAATATATCCTGCTTAATTAACCCAAAATTTGCACATAATCTCGAAACCCTATACAATTATGCCATTGGATTTATTAAATCAATCTACAGGTTTGATTAGAAATTTCCCTAATTTTCCATTATCAATATAAAAAATTTTAAAAATCATTTCATTTGATACGAAGTATTTTTTAAGTGATGTTAATTGGTATTTATTTAAATTGGTCATTAATAAATTTACATAATCAATGTAGTCTTTTTAATTGGTCACAAAAAACAAAACAACTTACAAAGTACAAACATCTTTTTAAGGGTAAAATAGACATTTTACGTGGATTCCAAAATAGATTAAATTACCCTTAATGATAATTTGATGCATATACCATATTTAACTTACTTGTTTAATATGACAAATTCAAAAATGGATTTTTTTTTTGGTGATATTTCTAAATATTGAATTCATTAAAGGTATTTTTGGTTTTTTGAAGGGGGACACCATCTTCCTCCCCCCTTCACTTATATAATAGAGATAGCTTGTTTTGCACTCGATGCATGCTTTGTTATGTAAATTTCAAAAATGCTTTAAAACGAAAATTTCAAGTTAGGAAATTAAATTATTTTAGCATTTTTTTTTCAAATTTTTGATATATGATTAATCTTTCTATTTTCTTTGCTTATTAATTAGCTCATTTATTTACAAAAAAAATTATTAGGAACTTAATTACTTTTATTGTTTTGCACGCGATACATGCTTTTATGAGTAAATTTCAAAATGCTTATAAATGAACTTTTCAAATTAGGAAATATTATTGTAGCATTTTTCAAGTTTTTTTATATTTGATTAATCTTTCTATTTCTTGTTTATTAAATTAGCTTCATTTATTTTTAAAATAAATTATTAGTACTTACTTTTATGTAAGTGATGTTTAGAATTTTTAGGTGTATATCACCTTTTTTTCCATATTAGAGAGAGGGTCAAGGTATTTGGTCAATTTAGTATTAATTAAACATAATTTATGCATATATTTTAATTTGTATTTATGAAAAATTTATGCATGTACTTATTACCTTCATTAAGGGTATTATTATTTTGAGAGGGGGGACCATCTTCCTCCCCCTTCTCTATATAATAGAGATTATTTTGAAACTCAATTACGTTATTGTGGAACCACTAACTTTGGCTATTCAATACAATTCATTCATTCATTCATCAATTCCAATTGCTTCTTTGGTAATATTTCATCCTTTAATTTCATTCTATTATTGCTTTTAATTTATTTATTCTTTTAATTATTGTTTTCCCCAATCCAATTAGCATGTTTAATTTGAATATGAATGAGTAGTCTAATTTCTAGGGCGATTGGGAATCTATAGCAATATATGACTTGTAATTGGCTTGATCTATTCATGACTTGGCTTTTAATCAATTCCTATTAGATTGTTCTTCATGTTAATCAATTCGTAAGGGCCCGACTTATTACTTAATTTGATTATTCACACAGTCTCTAGATCTAGCATACGGTCAGGAGTAGTTCTCACTACTAGAAATCGCCTTGGCGACGGATTTTAGCGACCGATTTTTCATCGGTCGCTGTTAGCGACATTAGCGACGCGCAGACGGTCGCCGAAATAGACGATACGTCGCAAAGCCCTTTATGATTTGGCGGCATGGATTTGGTTTCCCTCCCATGTTGAAAAAATGTTTAGCGACCGAAGTATCGGTCGCTAAATACGACCGATTTGAAACTCGGTCGCTATTAGCGACCGATACTTCGGTCGCTAAATAATTTTTTTTTTAAAAACATGGGTCATTTAATAAGTTTCGACCTCAATTCACATTTCAAACCCTCACCTCACGACCCCCAATTCACATTTCAAACCCTCACCTCACGAAACCCCAAAACCGCACCCTCTCACCGCACCACCTCTCACCGGCGACCCACCTCCCACCGGCGACTCACCTCTCTCCTACGGCGAGCAGTCTCACGAACCCCAAACCGCTTTCTCCCTCGCCGTCTTTCTTCTTCCTCCTTCTCCCTCGCCGTCTTTTTCTTTCTTCCTCCTTCTCTCCCGGCGCAGCAGGCTCTCTCCCTCGCCGGATTCCTCTTTCTCCACCGGCCTGATGGTCAACCGAGTAAGTCAATTTTAATTTTTAATTTTTATTTCATTTTTGCTGGTCTGCTGCTTGCTCAATTTTTTTTTGGGGTTTTGTAAATTGCAGAAAATTGGTTGTTGCTGCTCCACATTGCTTGATTGCTGCTGTATTGTGTATTCTTCTCCATCTGTTTGGTTTTGGACTTTTTAAGGTATTCTTCTTCTGTCTCCTCTTCTTCCCCTATTTTTTAATTTTATTCCAAATATTTGTTTGTTTGTTTGTTTGGATTATTTTATTTGTTTGTTAATTTGTTTGGATTATTTGTTTGTTTGGATTATTTTATWTGTTTGTTTTTGGATTTTATTTGTTTATTGATAGAGTAAGCAAGTCAGGCAACATGATCGTTAGCTCAGCATTGGCAATATATTCTCTGATGATATACCAGAGTTGTGCATTTGTGTCCATYAACTGTCACAGTCATAGAATATTAGATTAATGCTATTGAAGGGCATAGGTCTCTAATTCCTCCAAGCTTGGGAGCCTCACAGCAGTTGAAGGCATAGGTTCCCTTGGGAATACTCCGCTGCAACAGCCATGAATTTTACAAAAATTTCATTGGAATMTTTTACTCGATAAAATAAGAAATGGATCTAAAGACACATTGAAGTAATATAAACATCAAATAGATAACAAAAACGATTARTATGACTGAGAAATTATCTATTGGARGTTTGGAACCCTATGTTATATGCCTTTTTAATATGACCCTCACCTCTATGACATTTTCTAAAGATGAACCTGAAGTTATAGATGGTATYCAAATTCCAAAAAGTCTTTCAAATTGTGAGGTGGGCAATTTAGATAAAGACTACTAGAACAAAGTTACCTTCAATAAGTTATGAGAAAAATTACTAGTATAATCTAAATAATTAAAAGGATGCTGCAAAGGTAATAAAGAAGCAAGGAAACTAATTCATTATAGGGGGCTCTTGAATAGATTTGCTCCTCTCATCCAAAACTAATAATATTGCATACTCGAAAAAGCTGTGATAGTTCTCACAATTTTAATACAGTATCACCTTGTCATATGCTCAGTGGAATAAATGGTTGATAATCAAGCATGATGAGTTGATGACCCCTCAAAAAAATCAAAATCATAAACAAACAAAATGAAGCAATAAGCATGAAAATGTTCTGCAACTTGCACATAGTATTAAAAGATACAACTAATCTTGCAACTTGTGCAACAAATATAACCAATTCCCCAAATTTCACCATATAATATAGGTCAAGTTGCTCGCGCATTGCTCAAACTAGTAAATTTCAATTAAAGAAATGAGTATAGTCCTTTAATTTTGGTCTATTATAAGCTCCTTGGCCCAAAAAAGAAAAAAAAATATCAGTGATTGGCAGATTAACAAAGAGTGCTCATAACTCGGTTTCTCTAACGGCCCTAACATTGTCTTGCCTCATCAATTGCACTAACATGGCAATAGTGTAATACTTGTATAGTTGTATATAGTCGATGAATGGACGCAACAAAGTAGAATTGCTTACAATTATTGAATTGTACATGTTATTACTAATTAATCTTAACTTTGTTCAAGATATTTTGTAATATATTACGATAATGAATTGCAATTTCATTTCATGTTTAAAATGTGATAACCAATCAATAAACAATCAAATTCTCAGTCTCATTGATGAGGCCGACTACATGAATTAAAAATGATCATTCCATCTGAATCATCCACATGGATTTTCTCTCATCCATTCATTCCCAACTATCGGCCTATCGAGAACTTCATTCTCTCATTAATTCCATCTCAAAAGTGTTTTTTAATATATTAACTCTGTTTAGTTTTGGATATATGACTAATATTAACCGTACAAATATGTTACTATTTTATGCAGGAACATGGCACCAAAACCTCGACGTGGGCCGAAAGGCAAGGAGCAGTCAGACGGCTGCGGCTCGAGTTCCTGGGCCGGAGCTGAGAGGGTCTGGGGAATGATGGTTATGGTCGGACTGCTGGTCGAACTGTCTGGTCTG
>SNQN01000125.1:68846-97919 GCA_008642245.1 Bassia scoparia
GGAAGCAACTACTACTGGACTAACTGGACAAAAGCATTCTAAACTAACAAAAGATAATTTGGATATAAGAATGATGTAACTAAGTATAAAATACTAAATGAAAACGATATACAAAGAGACATAAAACAGATATAATATAATACAAATTTAGAGAGCATATAATGAAAATTACACTAAAGGACAACGCAATTAACAGTAATTGGCATCAACAATTCATAGCAAGGCATAATCAAAATAGGGTCAAAGTCTCCTCGAATCAATTAACCATAGACACAACAAGAAAAAGTCGCAACGGCGACCGCAGTTAGCGACCGAAAATCGGTCGCTAATGGGTTTAGCGACCGATTTGTCGCTAACGCGGTCCCTTTTCCTTCGTCGCTAAAAATTTTAGCGACCGATTTAGCGACCGAAAATACGACTGCAAAGTTGGAGAGAAATTCGACGCGAAACAATTAGCACCGAATAATCGGTCGTATTAGCGACCGATTTACATGTCGGTCGCTAATACGACCGATTATTCGCGCTAATTCCAAATTACCTCCATCTATTTGGAGGAAAAACGATTAGCGAACCGAATAATCGGCGCTATTAGCGACCGATTTACATGTCGGTCGCTAATAGCGACCGATTATTCGGTCATCTAATCGTTTTTTCCCTCAATAGATGGAGGAATTGGAATTAGCGACCGAATAATCGGTCGCTAAAAAGTTAATATCGATTTTTTATTTGCACGTGCTTTTTTAATTTTTTTTCCGTAAATGTAATGTGAAATAAATATTATAACACATAATAAATATACAAAAATTAAGTTATTATATATATAAACAAGTTGCATTACATGAAGATTAACTCAATATACTTTCTAAAATTTTAAGTGAAAATGTAACAAATAAACAAAGTTAGAGAAAATAATTCATCTCTCTTCTTTCCTTGTGGATACGATCCTGTTACCACTAGCTGCAGGTTAGTTTTAATAGGTATTTTTGATAGGCATGCGACAAGCCTGTCACGGGTGTCCGTGATTAACATGTATAAGCACGGTGGCGATCCCCTCTATCGACAATATCCCTCAACGCACTCACGTGGGTATCTATGGCTCAAGCCCACAATTCAAAATCGACGTAGGACGTAGGCTCGATAAGGGCACACACCTACAACTATTATTGAATGATATTATTCTTCTTCCCTATAAAAAAAAGAAATTAATATATTTTTATTTATATTTGGAAATAATTTAAGAAAGCAAGAAAAAATTAAGCAATTATCAACATAATAAATGCTTAATTAAAAGTTTTCTTTCCATTTTAGGTACCTTAAGGGATATATATGCATAATATTACAAAAAGGCTACACATACACCTCATGTGTATGTGGAGTGCCCCACATACACCAATAAGAGGAATGCATTTGTTTGTTGATGTTTTAAATTTTCATCCAAATTTTTTGAAATGATTTTGAAATTTGAATTTGTTTTAAGTTTTGAAATTCAATTTTTTTTTATCCTTTTTTTATTCTTTGTTGTAAACATTTTTTTTCTTTATATTGTTTCCATTAGATCAAGGGTCTCCACCTCGCACAACTTTGACGGCGATAGTTACAACTCCGGCGGTTGTAGGTAAATCCGATGACGGTAGGTTCATATGTTTACAACTCCGGTGAAGATAAGTCATGTGTGGCGAAGGGTGCGGCAAAACGACGACGCAAGTAGACTTGGCAATGGATCGGAGGTGGGTCGGGTGGAGCTCAACCCACCTCCATCCGCTAGCCATCCGACCCATCCAACACCCGAATTATTTATCATCCACATCCGATCCTTCCATCATCCATGGATGGATCAGGTGGGTCAGATTTTTAATGGATTTCGCATTAATTTTTTTATAGGACAATTTTTCACTATTGTTGAAGGACTTAAGCTCTAATTTCACAATAATACAATAGTTTCAAGATACGGGTGACGGTTGGATGTATCTTCACCCGTATCCGACTCGACACGTCACTCGATCCACCCATCATCCAATTAAAATCCGCAATTTTTTGAATTTTCATCCACGAAATCGAATCGGATGGATCGGATATTCATCGGATCGGAGTAGGGTGAAATTGCCAGGTCTAGACGCAAGAAGCAATTGTGATTTGTGAATTCATATATATGTGAAATCAATTGTTTTGCAAACTGAAGACAGAATGGAGAAAGGATTGAGATGACTTAGATTTATCAACATAAAAAATCGAATGGAAAATATAAGTTCTTATTCTAACATCGGGTATAATGGTTTGTATTGTGGAATCAATTTGGTTTGTATCAAACGTTTAGTGTTTTTTTATTTGACGAGAAAAAATAGCCACACTTTATTAAGAAATAGAAATAGAGTCAACAATTACAAGATTAAGAATAGGACTCAATGAACACCCTCAAGCCATCATAAGATGCACTAAGCTTAGCTAAACTATGTGCCACTATGTTCCCTTCCCTTTTTACATGATTGAAGCTTAACCGACGAAATTGAGAGGCTAAAGTTTTTATGTCCTTCACCACCCTCCCAAAATCTGAAATTGAAGCCCCTTCTTTCTTCAAAGCTTAACGTTCAGTGTTTTTTTATCATTGTTAAAAATTCGATACTAAAATAATTTATTATCTATTTTATTAACATAATATCCATAAACATATGAACATAGACGAAGTATATATATTTGGAATTCACGTTATATAAATTTTAATCATTAAAATTGTAATCTAAATGTTAAAATCTTTCGAATTTATGAACCATTATAGTGAATGATTTGGTTTGTGATTTTAATCGATTTTATACATTTTTCATAACTAGAGAAAACATTGTAAATTTAAACCATACCTACAAGAATATCGGTGGATATATATTGCCACTTTCTACTTATTTAGTGGGTGTTTTGTTTGCGACTATCAATAAGAAAGTTTTGAACATTACAATTAATTAAGTAATAATTGTAAAATGAATGACATCGCAATTATTTTCCATTCATTTTTTTCTAATGCTCCGTATATTAAATGACAATTAAGTACAATAACTATAGTTTTTTAAGTGAAAAGATCAAGAATATATAAAGAAAGGCTAGGTATATAATATTTTTTTGCCAATATTTGCAACTATTTCTTTTCTTTAGTCCGTGGTTTTTTTTCAAGTTAGTTAATCGATTGATAAATTGAATAATTTTTATCACTATATATAAATGTTTTTTATTTTACAAATTTGATTTTTCAAACACCAATAAACTTAAATTATTAATCCCCCATTTGTTTTTGTTTTCCATAGAGTACTATTTTAATTTAAATTAATGTGTACGCTTAAATGTAATTTTGACCTTCTAACATTGATAAAAACAATACACACATGTTACAAAACGAATTATGATAATGAATGCAATAGTGTAATACAATACACACATGTTAATAAGTTTTTTTAAAGGATACACACATATTAATTTAATTGTGTAGAGTAATTTAATATAAAGCAATAATTTAATTGCGTAGAGTAAGTTAATATAAAGCAAAGAAAATATATGTTTATATATGTTGTGAATTTTAGAAAGGAAAAATGGAAACTAATAATCCCAACTTTTGGTGGTCTGCTCTCAATAATCCGACTTCAAAGTAATTACAAAATAATCCYAACTTTTAGGGTGGTCTTCTCAAAATAATCTAAACTCTCATTTTCTAACATAGAACAAGCCAAAAATGGATCAACAAAAGCAGCAAAAATGAGGGTTCAGATTATTTTGGGAAGACCACCCTTAAAGTTCAGATTATTCTGTAATTACTTTGAGGTCGGATTATTGAGAGCAGACCACCAAAAGGTGAGATTATTAGTTTTCATTTTTCCTTTTAGAAATAATATAAAGTATTTGCAATATGAGTTGTTACTCTTCACCCTATTTTACTTACAAATGTCCACAATTTGCACACAAACTTTTAAAGTTATATTTAGTACACATTTTATCTACACATGCCAACTACTCCACCACCCCAATCACTACAACAAACCCACCCCCTAGCATCCTCACTCCATGACAATGTCCTCACCCCACTGCAACCCAACATGTATACAATTCAATTTCTCTCCAAAATCTATTCACTACCAATCAACCATGAGGGCACGAAACCCATGTCACTGTCGTCCACCTCACGCCTCCACAACCACTACAACACCTTAGGCCAACGAACTCAACCAACATGATTATCATCATTTTTTTTTTAAAAAAAGGGCGCTTGAATTTAAAATTACATTTTCCCAACCATGGCCGAGTTGTTAAATAATCTAGGTGGCACAAATTTTTTGCTCTTAATAATGACACTGGTGATGGCAGTTCCATAGTGGCTCGACTAGTGGATGGAGCGATCGTGGTCTAAGGTGGCTAGTATGGGTACGCAGTAGAGTTGATCAAACCTAGCCCGAGTCAAAAATTTGCAGGTTTTGGGCATGACATTTCCGAGTCAAATTCGTGCCAAGTGGGGTCCGACCCTATTTTTCCAACTGTGGCGTGGACTTTTGTAATCAAATTTCATGCATTTTAGCTAGTTTTTGGGCCCATCCTGAAAACATATCAAGCCTGTACTTATATTCCAAGTGTTGTGCAACAATTTAGGTTGGAAGTTAGGTCTAGCCCGACCTAACCCGATAAAATGGGTTAATTTTAGGTTGGAAGTTAGGTCTAGTGCTTTTTAGAACTATTTCTAAAAGTATTTTCTAAGATTTTTCATTTTTATCTTATTCCTCTCATTTATTCTGATTTCGCCAATATTGTAAAATAATTTTTCTGATTTTACTATGAGTTTCTATTATTTTTACAAGTTTGCGAACTGATTTTTTGAAAATAAATAAATTCAGAAATTCGTAGATAAATTCAGAAAATTCTGGAATTATCCGAAATATTCTAGAAGATTAATCATGTTTATCCACAAGTGGATAAAGGTTAATTAGATAGTAGATTAGATGCAAAAACAAGGATATTAATTCCCGAACGAAAAGATAGAACAAATAATTAAGTACGGATCGCTGACGTGGCCATCCAGCCAGCAGCCACGTCATCCCATCCGTATATACGAAGGTCACTACCATATGTACCGATGGCTCTACCATATATATGGTCCCCTGGACCGTATATACGGATGTCACTACCGTATATATGTTTCTTTGGACCGTATATACGGTTTTTTGGACCGTATATACGGTTGGGGCTGATACTCGTCACTGTTTTGCTCATAACTTTTGAACTACAAGAAATTTTGATGCGAGAAAAATGTGTTGGAAACTAGAGATCGAGAGCTTTCCAACAATAAATGGCACGCCTCAAACGGAGCTCTACATCAAAAGTTATATACGGTTGTATCCGTATTTCATATATGTTTTTTTACTTATCTTTTCCCATACGCCTATAAATTCATGCTCTTGGTGCTTAAACGAAAATAAACTTTCATCAACGAAACTCAAGCTTTCATCAACAAAAATCAAGCTTTAATCAACAAATTATCTTGTGCTTAAGTCAATTCGAAACTCTGAAAATTCTCTCTCACAAATCACTCATCAAAATCCAAGGTTTTCAAATCCGTCGCTACTTTCGGAGTCGTTTCTTTGCGAATCAAGGTACAAATTCTGAGGCTATATATTCAATTCAATTCTCTCTTTACTTTTTATTATTGTTTTTGATTAATATTCAATTCAATTCTCTTTTGAATTTCAATTATATAAATTATAATTCCGTATTTTAATTTCAATCATGTAAATTTATTAGTTTTCAATCGTTTTCGTTTTATCGCAATTGTTTTAATTGTAATTGTCAATGCTAACGTTCTATTTTGTTGTAATAAGCGATTCAAGTCGAAGCAAAGTTTTCAATACACTAATCTTTGTTTTTCTCTTGCGATTGATAGCGAAACAAGGTAAGATTGATTCGAATATTTGAGTTTTCTATTATTGCATATAACCATCATCTTATATGCATGTTGTTATTGTTTATGCATGAAAACATTTCTTTTTATTGCTTAAACAAGACTTGAAATTGTTGAATCACATTGTTGAATCATCGATTTTAAACACCATATTAATTTGATTAATTTGAAGTGATCACAATAATTAGGCTAGGTAGTGGTTTTTGCATAATAGAAACTCACCCTTTAATGGATTGTTAAGGCTAGAGCGCTTCCTAAGGATAAATTCGCTAAGTTGTTGTGTATTCAATGAATTTGATCGAATGGAATTACAATGAAATCGAGTAGAGGCCGCTACATGCGGGCGGATTGGGTCAATGATTCTTTCCATACCATGTCCTCGAACCCACGACTTGGTTAATGGATCAGACAGTGGGGCCATTAAATTGGCACCAATGTTTCGGGCGTCCATGATTAACCTGTATAGGCACGGTGGCGATTCCCCACTCGACAACACCACCCCAACGCACTCACGTGCGGGATCCTTGGCTCTAGCCCACGAACGAAATCGACATAGGACAAGGCCCGATAAGGGCATATGCCTACAGTTTCCATCGAACTTGAAAAAATGTAATGTAACATCGGAGTTGTTAGAAAAAAAATGATTTAACAAAAAAATAAGAGCAACAACATTCGGTTAAGAATAACAGCATAGATGAACTCAAATTAGCTAAAAAAGATTAACATTGAACAATTGTAAATAAATTATTTACCCGGAAGACCCCGCAATTGCTTTAGGAGGACATGTTTTCTTGTTATAACTAGGGTGCCTACATATACTACAACACACATTGCCTCGTTTTTTCTCATCCATTTCATTATGATAGGGTTGAGCAAAGGTTCGGTCTGCACCTGAAACCAGACTGGACCAGACATGAATTTGGGTCGGATCGGACCGGACCGTCGATTCCGGTCCAGGTCTAGGTCCAAAAAATTTAGAGATGTCGGTCTTCCGGTCCGGTCCGGACCGGAAGACCTGAATTATTATAATATATATAATTTTTTTATTTTGAAATATAATGTCAAAAAGAAGCCCAAAGCTCAAAACTCTTTGACAACCTTCCTGATTTTTCATTTCACTCTCTAACAAAAATTCCTTACTTCACGACCCCACTCAGCGGCGCTCCACCTCCACTCACGGCCACTCAGCGGTGCTTCACCTCCACTCACGGCCTCACAGTGACGACACTCCTCTTCGACTCACGCTCCTCCTCCTCACCCCTCCTCCCACCACTCGTCATCGCCATCTTGTCTAACACTAAGCAGACAACAACAAACTGCAGCAGATCTAACAGCAGGTAGCACGCAACATTAATAATGATGAATAGCAAATGCAGATATCTAGATTTTTATTTTGAAGTTAAGTTGAAAATAGATCTACTGTATTCAATATTTCAATTGAACTATTGAAGTAACAAGGCACCAACACACAATAACCAGTGTACTACAAAGTCTACAATGTCAGGCTACTATTACTTTATTATCTCACTTTTTTTAAAGTACAATTATTTATTTATTTATTTTTGTAAGAATTGATGTACAAACTAATTGAAAAAGTAATGCATGTACAAGGGCTGATTCTTAATTTTTTTAAAAGTGAATGGCTGATTCTCAGTACATGTAACTTTTTTTTAATAAAATAGTTATACAGTATTTCAGGTCCAAACAGGTCCAGACCGGTACCGGAGCTGAAAAAACAAGTCCAGACCGGAACCGGACCGGTTGATTCAGGTCCGGTCCCCGATCCTCAAATTCTTAAATTCCGATCTTCCAGTCCAGCTGGTTCCGGTTCGACCCGATTCTGGACCGGTGCTCAGCCCTAATTATGATATCGTGTTGATTTTGGTTTGCCATGTGCCCTTTTTGTTGATGGATTAGGAACTAACTTTGCCCCCGTATGTAATGGCCAATAGGCTTCATCTTGTAGTGGTTTAAAACTTTTTTGATAGCTTTTTCTATATTCCACTGAGGAGAAAAAAGAATCAACGAAAGGAGTGTGTGATATGTTTCGATGCCTACAAACTGCTAGCACATAAAAGCATGGCAACTTATAGATATTTAGCTTTTGACAAGTGCAACTTCGTTCCTGTAGATTTATGGTGTGAATTTTGCCTTCTTTACGTGGTGCCCGATTCCCACGCCCAATCTTCACTTGAAACAAGTCCCTCTCGTAATCAAAAGGGGTTACGTCATGGAAAGCAAATTTCTTCAAATTTTCATCTATAATCCTATCTGCATGAAGGCTCCATTGATGGACATCGTCTTCCCGTTCTTTACTCAAACCTTTACGGGTCACAAAATACCAATTAACCCGATAGTAAGTCATTTTTACAAGCGTTTTAATGGGTAAACATCGAGCTCCCTTCAGTACTCCGTTGAACACCTCTGACATGTTAGTAGTCTTCACACCGTACCGAAAACTACCGTCATGATGTATTGACCATTGATTCAAAGGTATCTCATTTAGATAGTTTTGGGCAAGTGAGTTTAATTGACCTATGCGACTGAACCAAGCATCAAACTTCTTCCTCTGTCGGGCATCAGCAGCTCTGCCAAACACATTTTTCATATGCACAGTGTAATGTATGCTAACATTGGATGCAAGATGACGGATGCAAAATCGATGATGCGTGATAAGTCGATTAAATACACATTTTACATGTTATATTTAATTGACATTTGTCATAATTTTCTCCATATTTAATTCTTTTGAGCTTTATGTGTTATATATTTCGACAAACCACAACAAGAATTTTAATTGACATTTCGGTCGGTAATTATAAAATGCCATATTTATTCGGATAAAAATTGACCTCAAAGCTGATTTCCGATCGTTAACGATCGCAAATGTGCTACATTATCGACCGTTTAGCGGTCGGTAATCTGCGACCGTCGCAAACGGTCGGTAAATTGCATCCGTTTCAGACGGACGCAAATCAACGTTTGTTACTAAAAACGGTCGACAAGTACGGTCGGTAAACCATAAATTACCGACCATACAAATTTCGACCGTCGGTTACCGACCCTAAACGGTCGGCAAACCCATTACCGACCGTTCCTGCATTTTTACCGACAGTTTTTGGTTTGATCGGTAAAGGCTAGTTTTCTTGTTGTGTACTCATCTTGGGTATTTTTGTGTTATTTTTATAGGATATGGATGTTTTACTCGAGGATTAATGAACATAGATCATATGAAGTGATTTTAGCATCCATGAGAGTCATGGAACAGCTTATTGGGGTGAATATGAGTTGAAATTTAAGAAACGTCATTGCTTGCGAAAGTTCAGCTTGACCACCTCTCACTATTTTGCTCATATCTTGAGATATACGTATCAGATTGAAGTGATTCAAGTTGCGTTGGAAACTAGATTCAAAGATCTTCGCAAAGGTAGGTCACACGCCGCATTTCAATTCCTAAAACTCAAGATACAGCCTCTCAAATTCAACCCATTGGTCTAGGAGCCAAAACCAGCGCCCTATGGGTTTTTGCGACTTTTGTTGCTGCCATTCTGTTTTTCCCTATGGGTTCCCAGCGCCTTATGGTCGTGGATCAGCTATGAATTTTGTCCCTTGATATTTCTTATTTAGTACTCCCAAAAACATTATTTTCTACTCCAATTTAGAGAAAAATATAAATCGGAAAGGAAGTGTGTTTGGGAAGGGGGATAGACACTTAGAAGACAGCAAAAAGGCACCATTTTTCTTCTCTCTTCAAGCTGGTTTTTCCCTCTTTGTTTTTCATTGTTCACTCTTCAACATTCAAGCAATCTCCATTAATAGTTCAAGTATTGTTTCTTCATCTCTATTTCTTAATTTATCATTGTTATTATTGATTATATTTTCTTTTATAATTGCTTTAGTTTATTTGATTATGTGAGTAGTTTTCCAAATTCTAGGGTTAGGATGAACCCTAATATGGATTAATTTGCAATTGAATTCCCAATTCCCAACCTTGATTAATTTAGAATTCATTCAATTTAGAGTTGGTTTTATTATCATTCTTTGATTAGAAATAATATTGGATGAATGTGATTAGTTTTGCAACGAAAGTAGATTCTTAATTGATTTTAAAACTCTAAATTGAGATAAAGGAAATCATCACGAAAGTAGATGGTGAAATTTGTTAGGATTTTAGGATGCTATGCTTAAATTAAAGTAGTGGGGATTCTTAAACCTAGGTATTTTACTTCTTTAGATTTCTTTAGTTAGTATTAGTTTCCAATTCTCCTTTTTATTTAACTTGCTCAACTAATTGTAATTCATAGCGACTAATAATTGATTGAACCTTCTTTGTGGGATCGACCTTGAGTTACCCTACTACATAGTTAGGAGGATTAGTTAGGTAAAATATTATTTTTGTTAGGTGCGCGACACGCCTTTCAATGCGAGTTAGGATACTCCCACCCAATTTGAGGATTTGTTATTGAACTTAGAATGCCAGCATGTCTATCAGATGTGACGCAATTACCTTTCCTATTACTGGTCACTCCCTTCAAGCATGTCATAAACCAACCCCAGGGTTCAACATTTTCCGATTCTACAATCGCAAATGCTAGAGGGAACAACTGAAAATTTGCATCTGTACCCATGGCTATAAGCATGGTACCCTTGTATTTGCCGTACAAATTAGAGCCATCAATTGTGAGTAAAGGACGACAACGGCAAAAACCATCAATTGAAGGTTAAAATGCCCAAAAAACTCTCTTAAACATATGAACTAAGTTTGTAGTCATTGGAGTTGTCCACCAATAAACCACTGTCCCACGGTTGGATTCCTGTAAGGCTAGCATGAACCTAAGAAGATCTGCATAAGATTTCTCCCAATCATAAAAAACATTTGTGATTGCCTTTTGTTTAGCAAGCCAAGCTCTCCTATAAGTGATGGTATATATAGTGAAACCCATCTTTAATTGTTTGGACTATATGGGCTATCTTTAAAGAAGGGTCCACTCACACTAAATCTTGTATCACATTGCATACAAATTCAGATGTAAGCATAGGATGATTGAGTGAGTTGACATCACCTACATAGCTAGTGGCATGAGGACCATTATACCTAACAATTCGAAATACAGGAAGAACTGGATCTCTCACTGCCCTCATCAATCTCCAAGAATGTAACAATTATGAGTTAACTTGTGTTTGCATTCAACAACATACTTCGATGGTTGTACCTCTTACATAAGAAAAACTTGGTTTCTTAAAATAGAGTATGACTTGACAACTTCTTTAAATTGTTCCATAGAGTCAAACTCCTGACCAACAACAAATTTACCATCAAAAGCAATGCTTTCGGACTAAGTCCTCCAAGTTTCTCAAAGCGTAGGATTTGGTTCATCCACTACATTAAATGATTGTGGTGGAGCATTGGATTTGATGGCCTTGTCATACTCATCCTTTGCACCTTCATCCTCATCAACATCACTATCAACCCCAACATCATCATGTTCGAAATGATCAAGATTATTGGTTAAGTCAATAGCAAACTCAGAAATAATATGTTGAATATTTTCATCGATTAGCATTCTAGTGAATGAACCTCCTGAAATATTGGGATTATTGATTTGATTCATTTGTGAGGATCAATGAGAATTGAATCTACATGCATCATGGAAGCTATTGGGTGTTTTGGGACTTGCTCAATAGATAATTGCACTAGGTTTGCAGATGAGTGGAAAATACCAATCCACATTACCTTCGAGGAATTGTCATCAAATAGTGGAATGGGGGAAAAGGAATTGGCATCTAAGGGATATCGCATCACCAACTTCAACTCCACTAGAGATTTATCACAACAATAACTCCATAGATTTCATCCAACACTTGTAAATAATTCATTTGCGAGCTCACAAACACAAATTTGTTCTCACCGCCAATGTAGTTTACATCACCATTGGATTGTACAATATTTCCACCCTAACAACACAAAAGAGGGAAATTTGAGGTCTCCACAATCTAAGTACAGAAAGCAACACTACTTCAATTTAACTCAAACATTATTCAGCTATCTTCGCCAAATTTGAATAAAAAAACGCAGTAAATTATTCAATCAACAATGCAACACTTAGGGTTACTGAAAATTTATTTAAATACTCAATTCATAAAAAATTACAACCTAATTGAACATAAACAATGATAAAAGAGGGTAATTTAAAAGGATTAAACAAAAATTAATCAGAAAATTGATTAAAAAACAAAGTACAAAATCGAATTAGATATACCTGCCGCTGCAACTTCGTTGTAAAATGAAACCCCCCCCCCCCCCCCCCACAAAATACACTCGGCGGCGAAAATGACGGATGAGATAAGGGGTGGCGCAACCGTCGTTTATGGTGGAAAAGCAAAAGGGAGAAGAGAATTGAATGATGATGGAAGCAAGGTTTTGGACTTCGATTTTTTGGGTCGAGATTGTAATTCAGTTTCGCGACAAATGATATCTCAGGTTTGAGAATGGCTTTGTAAAACGCTATCATTGTCGCTACTCATAGTAGCGTTTTTATGTTGTAAAACGCTATCTATGATAGCTTTTTGCAATAAAAAAACTAAAAAAACAAACCCAATCTCGAGCCTACGTGAACAACTGAACATCACTTTGGTAAATAGTTTCGAAATCGACGCAGATTGGTAATATTGGAAAAACTTAACATTATCTAGGGAAAAAAATTCAACCGATGATACATATAGTGATTTTCCTGCATTGTATGTATGGGTAAGTCATGAAAATCTATACATTGTAACTGTGTTTATTATTAGGATTTTTTGAACTTCTTCAAATTATCTATATATCCAAAAATAAATCTTTTACATTATTTAAACTTTAAGACACTCCCACATTGTAAATATTTACCCGATTTTGTGACTCATTTGCAATAAAAAAAAAACTTTAAATATAAATACTAAGGTGATAATAAAATTTGATCTTATTTTATCCGTTTCATCTATTCCTAATCACTTTTTCATCTATATTTTAATGATAATGTTGTCCATTGTAGCCTTAAATATATATTTTCTCATAGTAAAACAAAAACCGCCTTAAACAAACAAAACAAAACAAAATGATGTCATGAATCTTGAAAAAAAGCTGAAAGAGAGGTGCCTTGGGTTGAAAGTTTAGGAGATAAAGCTTTATTTTTTTAGGCAAAAAAAGAGAGTTTAAAGTCGGTATTAACCATGACGTGTTCGCAATTAAATTTAAACCAAAGAATAGACGTTAATTAATTTGCGTGTAAAATCCCTATTTCAACCTCCATTTTATCTTTTATTTTCTGTCATATAATATAAAACCCCCAATAAAGCATTTCATACACTCTTTTCCTTGTTTTCTTCCTTGTATTTTCTACGCTTCTTCTTCTTGTTGTTGTCTTCTTTCTCTCTCATTCATTCACCACCTTCAAAGACGATGTCTCGCACACCCTTCAATTACGACGACACCAAAATTATGATGGGTTGTTACGACGAGATGACTGAATTGGACTTCGAGGTTGCGAAGCAGTTGATACAGCTTAGCGAAGGCGAAACAACGACAGCGACGACGACGAACGATAGTTGCGATAGTTGTAACTCTATGTTTTACAACGCTGATGTCGATGGTAATAATGGCCGTGCCGTGTCGAAGAAGAGCGAAAGCAGCGGGAAGAGGCCGAGGAAAATGGACGACAACGTTGCTGTGATCAACGGTGATAGTGGTGGGGAGAAAGCTGCTGATGATAGCGAGATAGCAGGAGAACTCGATGATGGTGACGATGTTGTTCGGGCCGTTTCGAATCGTAGAAACAAAATCAAGAAGCATCGTTCTATTGTGGAGTTGTACCGTGTCACCGAACCTGTATTTGATTGGTGAGTATCGTTATTATTGATGATCTAGGTTATTATCATATAGTTTGAATAATTAACCAAGTGGAATAAGTTTATTAGGCAGATTAGCGTAGTACATTTTGTGGCTGCAATCACTGATAATGTTGGTTCGTTGCTTGAGCAATCGATCCTCGTTTGGTTTTAGAAAATGTTTTGATTTCGATAACATTGTTCATAAATAAATACGAAATATAATGATAATTGTGAATTAAATGTTGAACTTCTCTATTATCAAATAATGTTTCTTCAATTTAGATCAGTTTGCATTATTTGAATGAATCAATTCGAAATAGGGTTAATTTTATTATGAGGAGGGTTGATTTGATACCATGAGTTTATTCGTTCAATTCCCTCGTTTCTCGAATTCTCCTGCTATCTCATAAACTAAATTGTATGTAGCACGGTAGTTACTAGTTAGTTGTAGTATAATATTGGCCAGATTAAGCTGGATGTCACACATGCACCGATTTAAATCCCTAAATTTAATCAACAAATCTCTTAACAGTTAAAATACATGAATCATCAAAATCTGATAAAACTCAACTTATATAATAAATGGAAGAACGAGATTAGGGTAAGGTGTGTGGAGGTAGGCAGGTAGCGAGGCGAGGCGAGGCGAGGCGCCGAAACAGCTATGGACAGAGAAGTTTAGGCAAGACGTTAGATGAAGATACGCTGCGCTATCTATGAGCCTAAGAAGAGGGGTGGCTCCGGCAGTCAAATGTGATATTATTGATCCCCATATATATTAGGCATGATATGTTAGAGTGAGTGAGTCTTTTGTTAATTGAAGTATGAACTACTTAGTTTGTGTTAGTTACTCCAAGTTTGCTGTTGTGAATAATAGTAGCCTAAGATTAATGAAGAAAAATAAGAGGACGATATTCTTCATATTATCATATATATATATATATACATTCATTCGGTGATCTCATGATGATCATCATAGTAGTTATTATAAATGATAATCATGAGAAAACATCATTAAGGTTATTTACACAAGATCATTTTAATTATGGCTGCGAAACTCCAATGCAAGGCGAAGATACGAAGAAGGTATTATCACTGGTAGTATATATAATCAATCAAGTGTATGTATTTCTTTCTAATGTAACTCATAAGTGATAATATAAAATTATTAATTTTAGTACAGTCATAACAAAATAAAAAAACAACAATTGAGTATTATTTGTGTGATATGTATAAAATATTATTCAATTGTTGCGATTTTAATTTTCTGTTAAAAAAATTAAAGTATTTGTTTTTCTTCATGCAATGTTTTTATGAAAGGCGAATTAAGAAAATCAATGAGCATCTATATTTCGTATATAACATAATATAAAACGAATACATGCATGTACGATAATCAAGGAAATAATGTAGAAGTATGTAAGTCTTCCGTCATAGAATTATAAATCATGAAAAACGTATATTCAGTACAGATTTGAAGTTTCAGACATGGAACATGCAAGACTTGATAGAAGTTTGCATGTGTCATAAGCTAACATATATATATACTAGCACTATAAGCACGCGATGCGTGCGGTCATTTTAAAAATTTATATTAAACTAATTTACAATGAGAAAATAAAACTTATGCAGTTTCGTTGAACATATATAATTCCAAATTAACAATGACGGAGAGTTATTGTGATTTCAAATTTTTGATGTATTTTTCTTTTTATTGAATTTATAGACAAAGAGTTTAAATCATATGGTGTGGTTTTAATCAACTAATTACTTACACTAACATATGAATAGTTATATATATAATAATATTATATGAGTAATTAATATATTTTCGAATAAGAATTTTTTAGCTATTTAATCAATATTTTTTTTCAAATAATGTTTAAATAATTAAGTGATTCATAGAGAATTAATTTAGTCAATGTAATTAATAAATTTTTATTCGAATTTAATAATCATACTAATTAATTAAACTTTTCATTTTCTTATTTATGAGAATAAATTAGTCAATGTACTTAAGTTTTTATTAATTCATATACCTTTTTTATATTGCTTAATATAAATTACAAAAAATAAAGAGATTTCATTTTTTTTAAGTAAGGACATTTAAGACTTTTACATCATTAAGGGTGATTAAGTCTTTTAAGAGGGGGGACACCATCTTCCTCCCCCCTTCCCTTATATAATAGAGATATATATATTCATTTATTAGGCATTTTCAATCAGATTAAGCGTTAAGCAAGGGACAGAATTTTGAATTACTTGGTGCATATATATATTAAGCATATCTCATACAGTTTCAATAATTAATTTTGTAAATTCGATCTCCATTTTAATACTGTAAGAAAATTGACATACATTCTTGTTCTGATACTTGGTATATGTATATATCTTATAAGACAAAATATTAGGCACATCGGATGCACAATAAATTTACTGTGCATCAGATTATAGCGACCCTTTTGGTTAATATAGTAAACCTTTTTATCAATATAGTGACCCTTATTATTTATCACTATATTGATGTAAAGTGAAAATGGGTCACTATATTGATATAAAGGGTAACTATATGCTTGATGCACAATAAATTTATTGAGCATATGATGCATACAATACCTTCTGATCTTATAATAAATAATAATAGTGATTACAAATATTCATAAACAATAAAAGAAAAAACAAAAACCAAACGCGGAAGAAGTATCAAGTATGGTTGATATATCCACCATATGATAGATTGATAGAGACATGAAATATCATGGGCATACCATGACATAACACAAGATATATAATTTTGAATAATTCCACAAGACCACAACTACTATTACTTGAGTTTTCGTTGATTCGGTCTTGTTTAAAAAAATAAAAAATATATATATATATATATAATTGCAATTAAGTTTGTCACTTATTTTAATAGAAGAAAGAAGCAAGCAGTCTGAAAACTGGGGCACTAATTAGTAGTAATTTCTAATGTAAGTAAGTCTTAACCTCGATCTAATTAATATGCTATTTCTATCTTTATGCATGTGCATGTTTTATGCTTATACTACTTTATCTTCGTACCCAAGAAACCACTCTTTCTTTCCAATTATAACAACTTCTTCCAACCCAATTTTATTTTTAAACAAAGCGACCCTTCTTTTATCAATGTACTAGTTTTTTGGTGCACGCTATGCGTGCCTAGTTAAAACTTACGTGAAAAATTATGTTATTATATATTCAAATTAGACAATCTTTGATTTCATTGTACAGTGATAAGTTCGAAAATTATGTTAGGTTTTATTATATCTTTGTCCTTTTAGTTTTTACCACAAATGTTTTAAGTTAATTTTTTTGGTAATTGAGTTTTTATTTTTAAATTTTGGTAAATTTTAAGCTTTTTTCATATGCAAATTTTAAAATCGAAAGAATAATTGAGAAAACAGTTAAATACGCAATTTCATTACTAAAGGGGAAATTAACATTTCATATGGGTACCATAGCTCCCCTTGGTTATATAATAGTGATATATAGATACATGTATTGTTTTTAAATTTATTCTATATTAAATGTGTTTTACCACTTTAAAATTTATTGATTACTTATAACTATTTGATCTCAAATTTGTATTATTTCATAATTTTTATTAAGATAATAATAAAAATTTTAACAAATTATTTACATTGTAATTGTCAAAAAAAGATTACGTAGTAAAAAATTCATTAAGGGTATGATATTAATCTCATTTGGACACCATTATCTCTTCCTTAGCTTAGAGAGATACTAATTTATGTGCACACGATACATGCATAGATCCGTAAAATTGTATTCCATGAAAAATGGTTTATAGTATGGAGTTACTAACAAAATTAAAGTTTTATAGTTAATCAACAATAGAATTTATTAGAATTGTAATTATTTTGAAAATAATTACGACTGAAATTCAAAAATAGTATCATATATGTTGCCATCTAATTTGGAATAATAGTCATTTTTCACTAATTAACTTACATAAAAAATGTATTTTCTATTTTAAATTATTGAATCAGTGAAGGGTAGTTTGGGCACATCAATTCATAAATTTTTTAAAATTCATTAAGGGTATAAAAGACATTTAAGAGGGGGACACCATCTTCCTCCCCCCTTCCCTTATATAATAGAGATATCTTTCTCTTTTTCTTAAATTGTTCTTTTTCATGAAAGTTGATTTCTTCTAGTTTGATTTCTTTTTCAACACATTTTATAGAGGTGACTGGTGAGAGATGGAAGGTGAGACATACACAGTGATTGTTAAGAGAACTATTCGATACATTTTGAGAGGGGACTTAGGTTTCTATACTAAAATGTTTGAAATACGAGTAAAACTCTTTACACTTGTATACTCTTAAATTTCTTTCTTGAAATACGCACAAAATATCTTATTGCAAATATTCATTTACGCAGAGATCTGTGGCTTTATCTTTGGGAGTTATACTCATATTAGACACGTGATTGACATTCCAGTGAGTCAAGTTTAACATTGTTAATATCAAAATGTTTTGATTTTGTTTCGTAACTTCGTTTTACATTATTGATTGATTTTCAAACTTTTACAAGAAAAAAAAGTGGAGTCAAATAGTCAGAGGAATAACAATGAGAAAACAAATACTGTAAGTGTGATACTATCTATGGCTCAAGGTCAAGTCAACTTTCTAGTCCAACTCTACAAGTTTGAGTACATTAAAAAGGTGAGCTGAACCCAAACTTTTTTGGAGTCAAGTCAAGCTAATAGACTTAGAAATTTAGAAATTAACATTTACTTACAAACTTTGTATAGGAGAATGAGTGACTGTGTACACACACACAACGGTATCGGACTATCAGTAAAACCAGTCTTCATTGACAGAGATAATTTTGTATGATTGTTGCCCAACGTTTACGACAGCAGCGCACACAATCAACTAAGCATAGTCATACAGCTCCTCATATGATGAAGATCAAAATGGTGACAGTAAGTGTCGTCACGCTCTTTCTTATTTTTTCCAGACACGGATGGTTCCATCAACAGAAGCGCTTATCATACAGTTGTCCTTTGGATGATAGCTTACACTTGTAACCTGGGTCACATATTGCAAAGGAGTCCTTGTCAATAATACGTTAGTTATTTCAACATCTATCATTCTTTTTTATGGTTCCGTACGCTTTTCTTCTCTTAGCAAGTTCAACACCAATCAAAGATGAAAATGACAGGGACAATATGCTATACTTCCTCAGTTCCTCCGCTCCTATATAATTGCATGTTTTGCAACAGTTTAAAAAGTAGAGAGAAATTTGGTCAAATTGTTGCAATTATATAGAAGCGGAGGAAGTATATACACACATGCACAAGGCATAACACAACCATGATGGATAATAAGGCAGTGAGTGATGTCATTACCTAGGAGTACAGCATATAATGAACATTCATTATCAAGACAAAAACCATAGTGTTTGATGCAAGAATTGTAATACTTGTCGAACTTCTGTAGAAAATGACACAAAAAGGGGGGATGGTGCTACAATACTTATCCCTTACAAGATCCAAAAGCATAGCCATGAAACATTACTTGACATCATCCAAGGGATGGGACTAACTCCACCAGTAGCAACAACGACAGAAAATATTGCGATCATATCAAACTTAGTATCCATTAAAGCTATGCACACAAGTCACAGAGTTGCTAGTTATAGATTTGACATTCAACTCTTTGACAGATGACATTTTATTAGGATTTTCAATTAATAGTGTTCAAGTCTATGTTACCCACTTACCCGGCTTCTTTCATTTATTTGACGTATTGGACACTGACAATTGGAAATTTAACTAAAAACTGGACTTTTTCAAGAGAATGGGCGAGTCCAATACTTGGACAGCTGTCTCCAATAGGACAATTTATCTGACTCTAGGTAACTAAGGTTCAGGTAAAAAGGACACATAATATATTATGGAATAGTACTTTTCCAAGGCCATAAAAGGAAGGAAAGAACAACACTCGGACTCAATTTAACTACAGAGGGCTCATTGAATGTCTAGTTCTATAAAGTGTCAAAACAACCGACAACATTACACATTACTACAGACAATGGTGAAACTTGTAGCTGATGAGCCTAGAAAAAGTTCAAATTAATAATAGAGTATGTCTATATAAACTTGCAATAAGCCAATAACATTTACAATACCATCAGGCAGCAGTCTGACCCACTTCGGGGCAATTAGCCAATTAGGAACTGCTTTACACCCGAATTCAACATTGTTTGGAATTGCTTTTGCTTTTCATGATTCATCTAATAAGTGCCAGTGAGGCAGGGACTATCATTTTAACACCCAAAACACATGGAATTGGTGTGAATAGCTTATTCGCAAAACTAGAAGTCTGGAACACTATATATTGCTAAGGAAGCATTAATGGAGATGTTCAATGTACTCCTATAATCCTATTGGCAGCTCAAGAACATTAGTTTGCAACATATTGCAATATCAAAACCACAGAACCATGAAGCAATTTCCATGGACAAATAGAAAAAGAAAAGGAAAAAAAAACAAAAAACAAACAAACTACCAGTTAGCAAGAATTGTAAACAAGTCAAGAATAAGCATGAGCTAAATAACATTACCACTGAAGCATGAGCACGAAATCTTGATGTAACAGTTGCATCCACCAAATCCCAGAAATAAATATAGCCATCTTCAGAACCACCAGTCACATGAGCATCACTATTGGTGAGGCAGCAGTCTGATTTGAATGACTAGTGTGCAAGCACCAAGAAAAAGAAAATAGATATCAAAACCTTAGATGTAATAAAACCATATTATAACAGAATAACAGTGACAAGTGAAGAAAAGGTGACAAAAATATGTGTGATTATCAGTTAATTTAATGTGGTTTTCTTAGCAACAAGCACACTGCAACCACTACAAGGAAGTAGGATGCATGCATTGGAACTTTGGAAGGCAAAAGTGATAAGCTAAGATTCCTAACCTTGCAAACATGACCTTTATATTCTTGCAATAGCTCCCCAGAAGACCTATGAATTTTCGGTAAATTAATGCATTATCAGGAAAAAGAAAAAATTCAGCCAAATTTTTACCAACCAGAGAGGAAAGTATCATRCCTGTCAAGAAGACGTAAAGTAGAATCAAGACAGTTGGCTAATATGCAGTTTTGATCATTTGACAATGCGATACAGTTGACAGGTTGTCCCAAGTTATCAGAAAGTTCCCTGTAACATCCAAAAAGGGCATTGTAGACATCAGTTTTTTTCTGGATATTAATATATACTAGAACTTCCATATGGAGCAGCGGAAGACTTCATAAGCATCATATGTTAATTCCTGTTGATCCTAAATTGATTGAAGTCAATGAACCTACCTACCGATGCGTATATCAAATGTTCGTACAGTTCCGTCCACACTTCCAGCAATTATTTCAGTATTTGTCAAACACACTGACATTACACTGTCTTGAAAAGTATCAATGATCTGGAGTAAACATAAACATCAATACTATAGAAAAGAAGACTTCCCGTAATCAAGTTCAAAGCATCATTTAAACAAACAAAAAAAAAAGCACTTCACCGAACACAAAACTTTTTGAGAAAGATTAACCACTAAGTAGTTAAATGACCTGAATTGGTTCACTGTTATGCGATCTACAATCCCAAGCACGTACGGAACGATCATATCCAGCTGATACAACAACAGATGCATAATTATTGAACTTCACTGCATTTACCTGTAAAATATTAGGAGTCAAGCATCTATTCCAGAAGTAACATATAAAGCCTACATCCAGTAACAGATTGTAAATTGATTAAGCAATCAAGCAAAGCTGTTAAAGGTTTCATAGAGAGACTGCGGGAAACCAAAATCTAAGAGTACAAGACCAAGTCGGGTATATGTTCCATATGATTATACTGATTCAGATAATAGCTTCACAAGTACAAAAAAACCATAAGTTCCCATGATGACAGAATTAAAAATTAAAAAGTCAAGCAGTATGACACCATCTACCCATTTATTTAATGAGTCACTAAAAGATAATCAGGACCGATTTCTATCGTGTCTACTTTCCACTGGCAAAGACTAAGACATTACAGGGCATCATCTCAGCAGAAGATAATTACAATTTCAGGAGAAATGGTGATTTAATGCTTTACATAAACCATGACTGACCTAAAAGCTAAAAATAGTCCAACCAAAGAATCAAAGGGCATAACAATGAGCTTATGATTTAAATAACAGTTCTTCAACCTACCATGTGAAGCCAAAACGACTTTAAAGAAACAAAATCATAACACCATCCCTTTTACTGAAACATGAACCATTAACACTGATGACTAGTAGGAATCCAATTTACTCAACCTCTCTTGGAATAACAGATTTTGATTCCATCAGTCCCTCTGACTCTCTGAGATACAAGAATATCTACTACACATTAAATAAACCCATGCATGCAGTTTAATGAGCCACAATGACTAGTCCATCATACTTCAACTGATAGCTTACCCCTCTTCATATATTAACACCTTATACAAGATATTTGGCAAGGAAGCACCAACATAAATTTCAGTTTGGTTGTCAGGCTCCAATATATATATATATATATATATAGGATCCCATGAGAACTCTTCTTAGTTGAGAATTATGAGAACTCTTATGTTCTACATTTTACTCTTCATGTTCTACAATTTTAAACTTTATGTTCTATATTTTTACTTTCATGTTGTACACTTAAATTTTGATGTTCTACAATTTTAATCATTATGTTCTACGGATTTAGTCTTCGTGTTTTGCAAACTTATACTTCATGTTCTACACTTTGGATGATTTTCTCTCTCCTCCTTGAGCCCAACCCAACCCGACCCAACACTGGCCCAACCCACACCCCTCCATTGAACCAAACCACCACCACCATTGCTGCACCAAGTCGTCGCCACCACCACCACCGTTGCACCCAGCCGCAACCACTACCACGCCAAGCCTAGCCCACCCACACCAACCACCCTCACCCGCAACCCCCCCCCGGGCGCACCAACACCCTCACCCCACGTCGCACCAACAAACCGCACTAAAAAACACACCACCACCGCAAATTAACAGACCACTACTCACAACCACCTCACACAAGGCCTTCGAAGTTCAAACGACGTGATGTTTTCAGCCAACCGCGAGTTGCTCGCCGGCCCCACCATCGAACCAAATGCACACTTACCAGGTTAGGATTTGAGTTAGTGTTATTGTTTGATTATGGAGGTTAGCGTTTGATTTCAGATCTTAGGGTGATGGTGGTTGGAGGTTGGTGCGTAGGGAGGCGAACTTGTTGCGCAACGGTGGCTGGGTTTATTGTTGAAGCGGGGTGACAACAGGAGTTGGCATGGTGGTGGAGAGAGAAAGGGTACGCAGGAGAGAGAAATGGGGGAGGGGTGGTGCGTCGTGCTTGTGGTTGTGGGAGGGGGTGGTGGTCCGGTGAGGTGACAGTAAAAGTGGCGGTGGTCCGACAAGGCAGCAGTGGCGTGCCAGGTTGGCGGTGGAGAGAGAAAGGGTGAGGGAGGAGAGAGAAATGGAGGAAGGCAGTAGAGAAAATCAGATTTTTTTTAAATAAATGAATGGTTGTGATGATTTTGGGTTGATTTTAATGGTTGAGATTAAAGTTTTCATATGAACCTAACTCACTCACTCTCTCTCTCTCTCTCTCTCTCTCTCTCTCTCTCTCTCTCTCTCTCTCTCTCTCTCTCTCTCTAAGGTTGACTCACTAAATTACCCTTATTTTTCCTTGCCGAACTCTCTTTCTCTCTCCCCTCTCAAGGCCCATCACTCCTTATCTCCCTTTCACTTAGTTCTTTTTTCCCAATTTCACTTGTACGTCTGTCTCCTTTTCTCCTATTTTCTCTCTTTAATTGGACTAACAAGGCTTAAACTAGAGCATAGAAAGCAGCCCATCTTTTTTCCTTCTAAAATTTCTCCCCTTTGGAGGTTTTTGTCTAGCCTCCTTCACTAGCTTATTGTGAAGACTATTCGTCTTTCCTCGCTCTCTCTTATTAGTCTCAATTGTAAATTTATGTAAGGGCTTTCACCACTCTTGAGATTCATGCACACATTGCGCATCAACTTGTCAATTATAACAATTCATGCGCACCTTGAGAATGGCTCAACTAGAAAGATATAGTCATCGGAAATCATTGGACGGTCAATTTGAGTGTGGTAACTACAAGCGATCGTTTAGGAGGAAAAATAATAATTGCTTTGTTGTAACAAGTATATCATTTATCTTAATCTTTGGTTAAAAAATATATTAACGTTGTAGATGTCACATGACTTATTATTAACGAAATTGTACTTCCCTTAAAAAAGAGAGGAAAAGGCCCCGTTTTGACTTTGCTCTTATCCTATGTATAAGAAGAAAAAAAAAAAATCTTTCACCCAAAGAACATTATAGCCCAATTCCAAATCTTCAACCCTAGTTCCAAATCAAACTCTAGCTCTAATTCACACGTAGTAAAATTAGAACCAAAAAGAGAAATTTGAATGAATGAGAAAACCCGTGTATTTTGCACACCTGTTGAAATTAACCATGAACTTTGCAAAGTGCACTGCTGCAATCTAGAGGCAAAAACTAATAGAAGTTAGTTATTGGTCGTGAAGGGCATTAACCCTCTATTTTACTCTCTTCTCACCTCTGGGTTTTTTTTCTTCACTCTCCTTAAATGGAGATGAAGGTGAGAAAGGATAGGGGGGATTACCATTAGGCTGTGCAATTATGGGAGGTGGACAGAAGTTGGTGGTGTTGAAGGCTATGATAATGGAGCGGAAGATAATGATAGTAGGGAAGGCACTGGATGTGTCACTATCTAGCAAGAAGTAATATGAAAAAAGACAGCATTATCAAACCTATAAAGTTGAAACCTTGAGCAACCCTAAAGTTTGTCAATCTCTAATCATGAAAGTTGGTGTAAAGGACCTCATTTAGACCTAATTTAGGCTCAACGAAACCTTTACACAACACAAATTTCCACTTAAATACCCTCAAATCAAACAAGATAATCACCGAAATATTGACATACCTAGCAAACTTCTTGCAAAACCAAGATCACCGACGAAATCTCAAAATGAAGTACTAGTGAGGAACCAACCCTATGTTTTCCAAATACTCCTTTAATAGCTAATGACCGCATCGTGAAGGAAACCAAAGGTAAACCGGGAGTTGCTGGAAATATTGGTGAATCTATTAAATTCATCACTTTCTCTGTCTTTAAGATTGCATTTTACGAAGTTCAAGGTTATTCTGTATAAAAGCCAAATATGAAAGGGCAAATTTGCCAAAATATGAATAATTGAAGTTTACCTGGTATCATTTTCACTTAAAAAAAAATGAACTGAAGTTTAACTGGCATAATTTTCCATGAAAAGAAAACCCCTAGTTTGAACAAAATCCAAAATTCGGAAAGGAAAAATCATGCAAAGATCGCTTTGTATAACATTTCCTATTGAATGTTGAAGCAAAGACTAATGTTAGTTGAGTAAGAGTAATGAAAAGTAAAAAAGTTGCACTCACTAAGTAGAAGATTGCCTTATGTAAGGAAGTAAATCAAGATACAAAGGATTGTTCGGAAAATTTTGGGAGGGATTTACTAAAGTAGGAAGGTGTGAGTAAGAGGAGAGAGAGCGAACAAGAAGTTTTAGTCAAGCACAAACGCAAAGGGATAAATTGCAAAATTGGCTTTGGTGCCTAACAACAAAACTTAAATTTATTTTGGTGCTTTAATGCAAATTATCTTAATAAGATGCTATTATACAAAGTGTGGTAAACTTCAGGCTACGTTGTCAGACTCTTCGATTTACCTCGATCTCGTGTCAGATCTTTAACACTCTGACCTGGGTATGGACATTTGACACTTCATTTTGAACTAAAATCATGGAAACATAATCATAATTTAGCCGAGTCGAGCCCTAGGACACATAACCATGTGCCATGTCCAACACTAGTACCATATAGACTGTACTCGTTGTAGGTTCTTTGGTGCTTCCCAATAAAAAATCTACTATAGTATTTAAGTTTTCTAATCATACCAATAAAAAAGTGAGTTTGTAGACGGTTGAGCAATATGCTTCACTAGAGCTCCAAAATAGTTTGAATTAAAACAACAATTATTGGTCTCCTTGCCAATTTTGTATGATAAGCTTACTAAAAATGTCAATGTTCTCATGGATTCATCAAAACGCAAAACATTAATATTCCATGAGCCAACTCTAGTATTTCTAAGTGCATTAGAGTGGGAAAATATTGAGAGAATGTGAGAGAAGTAATTAAGAGACTCATTATCCTCATTTTTCATTACTATCCAAATCATTCTCGGTCTTTTTTCCCTACCATCATTCTTGTCCTGTTTTCCCCTATCCTCCTTTCACTTTTGTCTATAATTGCTAAACAAAGTGCCAAACACATTTTTAGTGAACATAACAGTTTTGCATTTAGCTTTAAACAATATTTAGTGATGTAAAAGCATCATGCAATTTGCTTATTACAGGGAACCTTAGTTCACTGAAGTTACTTGGATGACATATTGAGAACCCTGATGGGCGGCTTGAGCTTGGCTTGAGGTTAAAGTGGATATGTTCGAACAACAAAGCTTGGAAGTTCATGTTTTCCAATAGTGTCAAATTCAATGTTAAATGTCGTTGATTCTTGAACTCATAGAGAAGATAATTTTTTCATTTGAGCTCTTCTACGCAATTTGACCAAATAACAAGGAAGTTATGAACATTTAAAGTTAAGGTGACTAGTTATCACACAAAAGAAACCATTTGGCCATGCAAGGTGGGCTGTGTTTCCTCTCTTTTAGTATGACATTTAATGGTTATTTAGGTCCTTTGCGTTGCTTGGTAGTTGAATTTCAAATCATGGTCATTGTATGCACGTTCAAACTCTTCAAAAGGCTAGGATTTAAGCATGCCTACAGGGTTTTGTTTAGCATAATCCATTTCACATAACTAGCCCTTTGATCCTCTTTTGCAATAAAATAAAATGATATGAATGAATTAATGAGAAGGCATCGGCCTCCCTTTGTGGGCTGAGCCTTCTTTAATTATACCTTTATGATCGATTGATGTTGTTTAGCCCATAATTAGAAGGTATTGAATGGCATTCCTATCTTGTTTTTTTTTGTTCTTATTTTCACTCAAGTATCAAAACCACTTAATTCACAATTGTAGGATTAAAATTCAGGGACATAGCCATGACATTATGGATCATCGAGGATCGTACCAAGTCCACTACTTGATAACCTTAAACCTATAATACTTCATATGATGTCTATCAACCAAAATAGCACTATCAATTCCACTCTTAAAAAATCAAAGAACAAGTCAAATAGAACAAAAACAATAAGCACAAAGTTAGCTAACAAACCTCGCTATCATGGCCACGGAATTTGCGTATAACACGGCCAGAAGAAACATCCCAGTAGAAGATTTGACGGTCACCACCGCACGAAACCAGCTTAGAATTGTCTCTGTGATTGTAAATGCATCAAATTGTAAATGCAGAGTGAAAACCCATATAAACATGTTCACAACAAATTACTGGCACTTCAAATTGGAATTTTAACACAAACATTGTAGCCTTAACAACGAACCCAACACACCCAAAAACAAAATGCATCAAATTCCTTAAACCCCATATCAAAATTGACAAGAGAACAAGAACAATAGATGATTAGGCAAAAACCCAAGTCATAGAAATGAAAATCAGTGTGTGTGTGTGTGTGTGTGTGTGTGTGTGTGTGTGAGAGAGAGAGAGAGAGAGAGAGAGAGAGTATACAGGGTGACGTGGACATCGCGGACTTCACGGCCGTGAGAGATGTAGGACTTGATGTGGATACCACGGTGAGGATTCCAAAGGCGAATGGTGCGGTCTTTGCCGCAGCTGAGGCAGTAGTTGCCGTCGGCGTTAAAGCGGGCTGCTAACACTGCGCCTTCGTGACCGCGGAGCACGTTAGCCTCCTTGGTCGGCAATGCTGACGAATCCCCACTACTCATTCTCTCTCTTCTTATTTCTCTGTTTTCGTAGGAACCACACCTGAACTCGTCCAGAAACATATTTGACTCGGACACATTGTACTTTTGTACCTACACGCCTACACCTTGAGTCCTAGACCCATACTCTTCTAAATAAGTCCGTCGGGTTAGGGACTCATTGCCAACTCCATCCACAAGGGTCCCTAACTATTAGGTAAAGTAAACTTGAAATAACCGAGTACATTTTTGTGTAAAGTAAATTGGTGAAAAGGTCATCAAAAAGGTGCTGAAAATTGTAAAAAATGTGGGAGAGTAGTCGATAGTTTCCTTCGAAATCCCTAACTATTAGGGAACTTCGCTCATTACGAAATTGTTTCTGTTAATTGGTAGATTGAGTTTAGTGTCTTTAATGACGCTTAATTTGAACTCTTTTCTTAAGGAAATGCCCTGCGATAGCAATGCTTGCGATCAAGTTTGGCAATTAAGTAGGTTGTGCTATAGACCGTCATGTCACGTGCTGACTCTTTCCCTAGTCGTTCACGTGTGCCACTYGCTTACACTCCCGTCGTAAGACAACTCAGGCAACCCCAAAGATGTATTGCTTATGATGTAGTTGGCTAGTTTGTGGAAACTTAGCAATGTTGGCTTAAGAGAGTAGTGAGGAAATGAACACAAGTGAGGTTATGTGGAAAATGTAATGGTGTTGCTCAAAGTATGCTTTTACAAATGATGTCTCATGTGTTATGTACAAATGAATGCCTTGAGGTATTTATAGGCAAACCCCTTACTACTTGTCCCTATTCTAGAACATTCTAACCTCCTCAAATGGAGAACTCTAGATACTAAGTCCCTAGAGAATTCTACATACTTACAAGTAAAATATCTCACAAGTATGTACAAGAGATGCCTAGACAATCCTAGACAATTCCTATAAGTGATGCTCCTTCGAGATTTCTCCGGAACCTTCTAGTGCGGGTTCTTCTAGACCCATATGCTCCACAAGTCTCTTCATGACTCCGGAACCTTCTAGTGCGGGTTCTTCTAGACCCATATGCTCCACAAGTCTCTTCATGACTCCGGAACCTTCTAGAGCCTCCTTTGGATGGAAGACACTAGAATACCAAGTTTTACACCCATCGGAGATGTGTAGATGCCTTAACTGTAGTTGTATGGCTTAACTCCAAAGTGGGTGTCTACTACTGGAAGAAGCATTCATTTAATTTTACCTCTTTAAGGGGGATGTGCTGCGTAGGCAGCACCGGGGCGACCCCCT